>JAECUM010008615.1:0-30293 GCA_016617855.1 Megalonaias nervosa | reverse complement strand
TTTATACCAACACTTTAAATGCATGTTATTTTTTAATGTATGTGGTATATATATATATATATATATATATATATATATATATATATATATATATATATATATATATATATATATATATATATATATATATATATATATGTAGAAACTACATAGACAAACAAAGCACTTAACTCAGCATGAAGTCTAATAAGTTGGGTTATTTTTTTATTGTTAGCACTTAACCATTCCCGACATCATCCACCTCGGTGAGTAGCTATTGGCAGCACCAAAAGACATTTAGTGGTGACGGCGGAATTCAAAAATGATTTTAAACAACTGAAACGTTCCACATAAGATTATTATCGATAAAAGCTTTTTAAATTAAATCAGATGGATTATTTTAATAATTTCCGAAGAATTACAAATGTACGCATGTAAAATATTTAAAATTTAAAATTTCATACAGATTATATTATTTCACTTTTACTACATAGACGCAGTAAATGCATTTGGTAAGTTTGAAAGATTCCCATTCCACCTTAATTTAATAGCACTTTGCAATGCTGTTATCTCTTCACAGTATTAATAAAGTACATTCCTAACGTACTATGCGCATGGTTTACCAAGTCAGTGCTTAAAAGGTTTGATTTGAAACAGGACGCTTATTCCCCACGCATTAAGAACCTGATTAATATTGGACATTTTTGGCAATTAAAGAACGAGACGTACAGCATTTATTTATAATGTACTTGAACCATGACGATGTTGAAGTGAACAATATATTTTTATTCTGTCCCGATTAGATAAAGTGGCACATAAATCAACGCTGTAAATGTAGGAGATTCAAACATAATATGGGACTTTTTGCATCATTCACCATATGTAAACAGAAGACTACTGAATTTGCTGCAACTTTAATCACAAATAATCCAAATATAAACATTAACTCCTTGAATTCGTAACACATTACTAGTATGAGACTCCGACGTTTATCCCAATTTTAATGCACGCCGATACGAAAAAAAACAAACAAAACAATTGCAAGTGCCTATCTAAATTTGTAAATTTAGATGATTATATACTTCATATATGTACACATTGTTATTATTATTATTATTATTATTATTATTATTATTATTATTATTAATGTTGTTGTTGCTGTTGTTGAACGTATACTTATATTTATTGCGAAAGATTATGTATATGTTATGGAGATCCTGGATATTTTCATATGTCTATTTTCAGATGAATGTGGAAACAAATACATTTTTTCTCGTCTCTGCGCCTTGTCATCATTTCTTGGTCCACAAAACTTTTATGAGCTCCCAGATTGTTTGCGTTATGACCGGAGTTAAAGTCTCTATTACCTCCTAAAAGAAGCGCTGCTGTATCCTTTAATGCATTGAATAATTTATTATTTATGCCAACGTTTCCGATGAAACTAATAACAAAACAAAAGTCAATGTACATATTAACAAATCAATAAAGATTTGATAAACGGATTTTTCACATCAAAGATAAGGAAAGATTTGTATAATGTTTATAATCAATACCAAAATGCAGAAAAAGTAGTTATAAATGGGGCCAAAAATAGTTTAAAATATCGATCATATGTTCCAGTTCTCAGTTCTGATCGAATAAAAACTTTTCTGTACAGGTAGAAGAAAAGTCATTCAATACTTAAATTAGTGGAGATAATGTGCCATTAAAGAATAATGTCAGTAATTAATAAAATGGAAATAATAGTACTGGGAATTTGGTAATATTGTATTCCATTTTCCATCAACATTATATCTCGACTCCTAGTTATAAAATCGCCTTGACTGACTCAAATAATCATACCGACCAACGTGTTTACGACTGAATAGCTTCCGATTTGACAGCATTTGTATTGTTCATTTGGCATAGGCTGCAGTCTACAAAAGTGATAAAAGTTTCAATAATAGTCCACTTACAACGATATTATTGATTTGAAAATAAAACTCGAAAACAGGAGTGCTTTTGGAGAAAATAAATCGAATCTATGGATTTTGTACATTGAAAAAAATATCATGGCTGCCAGAAGACGATAAATTTACCATGAGCTAAAAAGAAACTATGTTTTCAAATCATTTAATATTTTAATCCTCTATGCCACTAAATATTGTTAATTGAACAGATATCTCTCTCTCTCTCTCTCTCTCTCTCTCTCTCTCTCTCTCTCTCTCTCTCTCTCTCTCTCCCTCTCTCTCTCTGTGTATATATTGTTTCTTGATCATATAAAAACTATAATCTATTCTGATTGAGACACGGGCATTAAATATGCTTTGAAATGGTGTTACAAGATGCTCCTTTCTAAGGAAATTATGTTTCTGAAGCACACTTTATTGGTAAATTAGGGAAACACTCTGCTCTTAACGTTGCATGTTTGCTGAAGTTTACTCTATCACTTTCTCCACTGTTAAGCACAAGTCGACACTAAGCTAGCTTCTATTAGATGTTTCATTCAACCATATTTTGAACTAAAGCTGGATGAGATATTAAACAGAGAGCAGCAGAAAATGAACAATGATCAGAAAGCTTCCTTACGGTTCATCATCAACATTGTACCCATGTCATTGTTGAAATTACTGCGTCTTTATCCTTTCTTTAAATACTTCGCAAAGACAATTGCTAATATATGCTATATATTTGTATGCATATCTAGTGTGCTTGCCCCGCCGTCCAAACGTAATGGAATATTGCAAATCATCAACCTTCAGCGAGTAATAATGTCTATAGGAATTTATAGAGGCATTTAAGTGAGTAGACGCAGACTACGTGTACATGACAGTCAAAAATATAATTTGCAATAATAAACATATGAATGTATGTATAACTTGCTTTTTTCTTAAAAACCATGATGGTATTCTCATGCCTCTTTTAGTGTATACCAAATTAATTGTAATTTATAAGCCGTTATTGTTAATGTTGTAACGTGTCTAGCCTCGTGTACAATTTAACAAGAAAAGAGTGAAGACAACAAGCTTAGTATAATTTAACAAAATAATTTATTTCCCTAGAAAAACAAGGTAACAATAAGAAAGAGGACTTACGGTTTATGAATCAAATCCAAAATTAAACCAAGAATTAAAAAATAGAAGTCCTATCAATGAAAAGTCCTAAATTAATCTGTATTAGAATCCCGATGAAATTCCAAGATGGAAGGCGATGACGTATGCCGCAACCTTCAAAGTGTTGTCGTGTCAACAGTTCCTTGTTGAATAATAGAAAATAATATTTCAGTTTTTGAATTCAGAATAATTTCAATAAATGTCTTTGTCCAAGAATTCTGATGGGCACTAGTTTTTCCAGGGAAAGAATCAATAATTCCAAAAAAAACAAAAAAAACAATTCATCTCACACTAGTCACAACAAAACACCTTCGAGTTTCAAAGGTTTAAAGCACAACTGGCAAATTATTATGATAACATGAGTTATAAGCCCGATTAAAACGCAAAACAGATTCCTGGATGGGTGTCACAATTTCATCCCACTGGGAAAACCAAAAGTTTTTAACAATAAACACATGTTATTTGTCACGTACTCCAGGTATGGCCTTGACTCCACTAAATGAATCTTCATCTTAGAATGAATAGAAAATTTTTTTAAAAAGTTGTTTAATAAAAGCCTTAGTGATTTCTTAATCAATGTCAGCAGTTAGATACAATGTTTCAACTACTGGTTGTTTCTCAGGTCAAACAGAACTGAACTAAATTTCTATTTTAAAAAAATCAAATCCAGTAGAAAATTTATCATTACAATAACATGTAATGGAATAAAATAAAAAATAAAAAAATTAAACTAACAAACAAGTAATTAAATTGCATATACGTAACAATGTAAATATACAAATGTTATCTACAATATTATTTAATTCGTATGCGTGGTTATTTCTGAGAGACATTAATTACATGAAAGTCCCATTTATGTCAATATAATATAATTATGCAACCTTTTAATACTCTAATTTCTTAACACGAATACTGACAATTAATTGAATCTGTGAAGTTTAATGAAGCTTAAACAATGCTTAAATTTACGGTACTAGTACTTCAGTGTCATACGTAAAGTGTAATAAATGCACTCATCTATGGAAGTGCACAGAATGATTAATATTCTAGCCATTTTGCATTATACAATCTGACCTTTCTGAATCCTTGGTAATGATGTCATTACCTGGCGGAAAGATTTGTAACCGAACTAGTGCTATACATCTTTTATACTATCCAGACTTGTCTTCATACTTTCTTGAGGAGAAATCGATGTAATTATGTTTTTGTATGTCTTTACTGTGATCAAAATGACGCAAAGATGCTGGTAGTAAGATAGTTTATAACGGTATTATGCCTTCCTTTTGTCTTTATTGCGTTCGATAATGACAGAAGATGCCGACTAAGGTATTAAATCTTGGACAACAGCTGCTTGTTCATCATTTAAGGAGGACATTAAATATCGTCTCCGATACTATATTACAATAGAATATTTAACCCAAGAGCTGAAAGTAAGAAGACCTGATCTATGGCATTGCAAGAAAGGACAGAGAATATTCAAAGATCCTGTTCTTGGAACAGTGATCAGGGTCCTATACCATGTGAGTCAGTATTACATTTTTAACGTTTTCTCCTATTTCTTCCGTTTACCTGGCCTGGAGTCCATAAACCTCCGAGAATGAGCTTGAAACTGAGAAATAATATGCGGTCTATCTAACTTGACGTTAAAAATATAAAATTATTTCGGACTGGATCATACAATGTCACAATCTCGAACTCACTCTCAAAAGTTGAAGAAATTTCAGGCTGATGATATTGAGCACAACAGTTGTTTCCTGCTCAATCAACGTTAAATGCAAACAGTCACTATTTGTGCACAATACTGTAAATATGGAGGCATGTCTTCGTATGCACACACATAAAAGTGAAAAAAACCATACTATGATGAACGAAAAGTCGTTACACAGTGGACTAGCTTTGGAGTAATACTTGTTTCATGACAATATTATGCGTACATCTTTATAGACTGACAGACAAGCATGAAGCTATATATGTACATTGATATATGTAAGTCAGAGTATAAAATGAATTATCCGCATATATATATATATATATATATATATATATATATATAACATAACATATATATATATATATATATATATACATATATATATATATATATATATATACTATATATATATATATATATATATTTATATTTATATATATGTGTGTGTGTGTGTGTGTGTGTGTGTGTGTGTGTGTGGTGACGTATTTGTTTTTAATGTAAAATAAAAGAAATATATCATTAGCACATTGTGTAGAAATATAATTTCGTGGCAATAAAACAAACATTGATTCAACAAGAACAATATAAGGAGGAAAGGAACAAGCACATATATGATTGTCACTGTTAACGAACAATGAAAACTGTCAAAGAATTTAAACCCCAATAATTACAAAAGTTTGATATTGAATGGTCGCTAAATCCTAAATTGATATGATATCGGACTGAAAACAAAATATAAAAATAGTTACTCTTTGCGGCCAAGGAAATTGAAAGTGTATCGATTTATACAGCGTTTATTTTGGCATATATTGCCTTATGTATCAAAAAAATGTTCTGCAAATAGGTGAAATAATTTAAGCTGCTTTTAACAGCACATTGTTACAATGCAAGTAGGAAAACAGTATCGAACTATGCATCTATATGGCAACGTATCGAACTAACCATGAATATCATGCACGAATCACATACCTAGCTTCGACTTCTGCGCCATCATCTTCCCATTAACATTACACGATTTAGCTATTGTAACTTCGTAAATACTTACAAAATGACGGGTATTTTGATTGTCCCAATTAATTGATTATATTTATGAGACTGCGATATATCGAAAGATAAAACAAATGGTGAGGTTCATTCAAACATACGTACGCCATATATCACGTTTGTATCAGCAAGAAACAAATCATTGTATTATGTATCTTTCATCAATACAATGACCAGTAAAACATCATTTTAATTTCTGACATTTCAAGATTTCAAGCTACACAAGCACAGATTGTGCGTTAATTGACCTATAGTTGCTTAACGACACAATAGAACTTCATGTGATTATACCTCTCATTAGAACTTCACCTGATGATGTGACACATTCAAACTTCCTGTGATAAGACACATTTGAACTTCATGTGTTGATATGACACGTTAGAACCTCACGTGATGATATAAAATATTAGAACTGCATGTGATGATATAACACGTTAGATCTTCATGTGATATGAAAATCATTTGTTCATGTTACATAATAAAGTTTCAAGTGACCATATGACACATTAAAGGTCCATGTGATGATGTTTCACATTAGAACTTCGTTTGATGATACGACACATTGTATCTTCAAGTGACGATAGGACACATTATAATTTTATGAGATGATGTTTCACCAAAATCGTTGTTCTACGATAGGACACATTAGAAATGTATGCGATGATAGGACACAATAGAGCTTTATGTGATGATAGGACACAGAACTTCAAGTGATGATAGGACATGTTGGAACCTTCATGTAAATGTAGGAAACTTTAGAACTTGTTGTCGTGACAATAAACATCAGAACTTGTATGATGATAGGACACATTGGAACTTCATTTGGCGATAGGACATATTGGAACTTTCATGTCATGATAGGACACATCAGAACATTATGAGATGATAAGACACATTATAATTTCATGTGTTGATATGATATATTAAAGCCTCATTTGGAGATATAACATTGGAACTTCATGTGATAATAGGACACTTTGGAACTTCGTGTGATGGTAGGACACATTAGAACGTCATGTGATGATATGACACATTGGAACGTCATGTGATGATAGAGCATTGGATCTTCATGTGATGATTGCAGACAGTGGAACTTCATGTGATGATACGACTCCCTTGAACTTTGTGTGATGATAGGACACATTAGAGCTTTATATGATGATATGACACATTAGAACCTCGTGTGATGATATTTTACATAAGTTCTTCGTGTCATGATAGGACACATCGCAGCCTCATGTTAGGATAGGCCACATTGGAACGTCATGTGATGATAGGACAAGTTGGAACTTCACATGATGATAGGGCATATTAGAACTTCATGCGATGATTGGACACAATTAGAAATTGAGTTGATGATAGGAAACAGTGGAATTACATGTGATTTTGCTTCACATTAGAAATTTGTTTCATGATAAGACAGCTTGGAACTTCATGCGACGATAGGACACACTGGAACATTATGAGATGCTGGGAGACATTGGAACTTCATGTGATGAAAGGATACATTAGAACTTCATGTGATGATATGACATATTAGAACTTCATGTGATGATTGGACACACTGGAACTTGATCTGACGATAGGGTACATTGGAACTTCATTTGATGATGCTTCGGATAAGACCTTCGGGTGATGATTGGACACGTCAGTGTATCATGTGATGATTTGACACATTGGAACATCATGTGATGATTCATGTGAAGATAGGACACATTAGACCTTCATGTGATAATTGGACACATTTGAACTACATCTGATGATTTGACACACTGGAACGTCATGTGATGATAGAGCAAATTAGAACGTCATGTGATGCGAGAACACAACGGAACTTCATGTGATGATAGGACATATTGGAACTTTATGTGATGATAAATCACATTAGAACTTCATGAGATGATTGGACACCCTGGAACGTCATGTGATGGTAGGACACTCTAGACCTTGATGTGATGATAGGACACATTAGAACCATATGTGATGATAGGACACACTGGAATTTCATGTGGTGATAGGACACATTGGAATTTCACATTGCTAAGACTTTCTGTATTGATGTTTGGAGATAATCATAACGTAAATTATCAATGATGTTAATGCGTACGCAACAAGTAACAACATTTGTGCCTTTTGAAAATGGAAATGTTCTGAGACAACTGATGCATGTATATACAAATGGAAGGTAATGGACATTTTAATATTATGAAATTGCAGTGAAGGAATACATATCAATTTGCTCTTACAATATCAGGACATATCATCCTAATGAATGCAGACAACCTTGTCTTACTTTCCATTAAATATCTATGTTTTCATTTACGTGATGTCTGGATGTTTGAATTTTTTGTGTCCTCCTGTGGTCATTAATATTCAAATTGTCCATGATATAGAGCATTTACTTATCATTTAAATCGTTGCAACGAATGATATCTATAAATGTACAGGCGGACTGTCTCCAATCATATGGAAGGTTTTCTAAAATGTATTGACCACCTCAGTACATCCAACGAATTATTTACACTTGAATCTGCATATTTTGTAACATTTGAAAGTACTTAATCAGGCGCAATAGAGTGTATGAATCCCCTCATCTTACAATGGAACCTTTGTCGTTGAACCTTTTTGCTTCAAATGTTCCTGGAGTTTGCTTTATGCAATATTTAAAAAAATTGCTAGGAAGAGATACAATTGCTAAATTTTATTTTTATTGGAAATGCATAGACTAATATCGTAACATATTTGTGGGCAAGATGATGTCCTTAAGAAGAATTCAGTTTTTAGTTTCTCCACTTTAATACCATTTTGTACTGTCGTACAATACGCTTCTCAGATGCATACAGCATTATCCAGCATGAGTACACATAAGCACGCTGATTAGCTATAGCAGTTGATAGCATTCCCAAAGCATATCCTTGTTTTGTGCATCAATGGCTGGGCATCTAACACTTACAGAAAAATAACAACTTTGTTGCATAGTCTACTTAGACAAACAATATAAGAAATGAATGCAAATGACAAAATGAACATTGAAAGTTTGACACAAACCGCTAAGCTATATATTTCTTGCTTGTTCTGCTTTGGGGGTTTTTGTGGGTTATTTTTTGTTCTGAATGACATATATTCCGAGATCTATTTTAGTGATTCCCGACTGTTAATTTTTCCTGCTTTCTGAACAAGAAATATCTTCAATCTGTTGTTCGTATTTTCTGGTATTTCAGTCAAGGATAAGCTGCAGTCAGATATTTGTACTGTATGATAGAAAGTACTTTGCGAAATGGTAACTGAAGCCTCTTTAAAGGCGTTGGTTCAAAATGCATTCAGTCACATTATATTTATGTTTGCGCTTGGAGATGCTGTCAGTAGATTATAAAACAGGTAATATGAGCAGCAGAGTATCTTCATTGCAGACATGGAACATATCAAATTTTATCATTTTTATTAAGCATATCACCAGATAAGTTTAGCTCGCTATTTAAAGATACTCTTACAATGGTAAAACCATTAAAGAGGAATCAAATTTGTTATTTCTTTTATACCCATGTGGTTGCAATTTTCACTCGAGCACATATAAAGCATGCATATAATGTTATTCGTTGTTGTTGTTCAACATTTGTATTGGATTGCCAAGATCTGGTCTCAGTTGCAATATGAATAAAATCAAAATAAACCAGATACATGATTTCTATCAACGACAATAGTTCTTGTTGCCAAAAACAATATAAGCGATTATTGAAATGTAAAACGCGAACAATCGATACAGATACAGTAATATCTGCGTTGTCGTTGGATTTATATCCAAGCAATAAGAAATCTGTCCTCGGGAAGAATTGAAACGAAAAGTAATTAGAGAATTATTATTTTCTCTTTGTGCATTCTTTGAATAAATAAACGTATGTATTAATTTTAGGACATACGTCTGTTGAGGAACCTGAACTTGCTTGAAATAATACTAATATATAATTAGCGTCTTTTCTATATGAAACATCAGTGATGTTTTTAATGCGCCTGACATGGTAGTAAGAAGTTTTAAAGATACACTACAGGAGAGAAAAGAATATATCATGTTTGAAATTCTGACATTTTTATTAATTAAAAATGTCGTTCATGCTTGTTGAAGCAGATGTGTATACATTGTCTAACGCTGTTTTGCACCTATATATGGTATAACCTGCAAACTGTGGATATAATTATCTTAACTAAAATATAACTACATCATCAATGGATCATTGATGGTCTTAACTGAACTACAACATTAATATGTATTGACGCTACAATACACTAGCCCGTATGTAAATGGTTAAGTTTTGAAACGATTTCACAAATCAATATATAATGTAATACAAGAAATAGTACGTCAACGAAAATGGTGCAGCTCTATATTTCTTTGTCATATATTCTACAAAATATGCAACACCAGAATATTCATCAATTAACACTATTGGTATTTTTATCTTTCCTCCATATTGATACGGAACGACAAATTATAAGTCTTAGAACTATGGCTGTTTTATGACTTTACAGTCGATCCGCATGATAAACAATTTAGATTGAAAATTATACATTTTGTATTTAGCTGTGCATTATATAATATACAACTAATCTGCGTCAAAAGAGTAGTAACTTATTCAGTTAGCCAATCTCTTTCCGTACCATTTGCAGCACCTTATATAGTTACAGATAAGGCCTTTATATGTCTCCGTGTCTAAAACTAATGCAAATAAAAACGAAATTAAGCAAATATCTGAAGCAGAATACCCCAAGCAGCACAAAGTGGCTCCGAATACTGACCTTCTTTCTACTAATAAATATGACCTTTGAGCTACGGACTTGATTGTTATATGATAAGGCGTATATATTAGTAACGTTTTATGAAAAATATATATTGTGGTTTCAAAGTGACAGGTTTGCTTAATACGTAGTCCGCCGATTTACTTTATTCTTGCTGTAACGTTATGACCGAGGCAAAGAGTATGTCTCTTATTATGCCAGCCCTCGTCTAGTCAAGATATATAACTAGCTAAGATGTCGTTAAATTATTTCCATTGGTTCAAAAATTATACCGATACACTGAAGGAGGTCACTGATTTATATTTTCCAATGATCTGATCTTGACCTTGAGGCTGGACACATCGATTGGTTATGATATATAATTTGCTGAAATTTGAATAAAACATTTTCAATGATTCAAATGTTAAATGCAGGCCATGCTTACTAGTCACAGAATTGCATTTGCTCTTGCCGTGACCTTGTCTTTGTGTAAGTGAGTTTGCCACACCGTCATGACATGATATGTATTTGGGTATAGATTCATTAAAGTCTCTCCAACAGTTGCAAATGTATGCGGTAGACAATTACATGTTAACTAATATGTACAATTCAAAACGATCATATTAAAAGCAATCGGATAATTTTAGTCATGATTATATGCCTATTATAATTCGTCCTGCACAAAGTTGCGAATGATATTCACGTCTGTAGCTCAGTGAATTTGTAGATTAGCGTTATTAAATGTAGCTAAAAAATACTAATATTCATTTCACTTACGAAGTATTTCAACATCGTTCGAAGTTACGTAGATCGTAACACAACCGATTGCATAGATGTTAAAACAGGTTGATCTCTGCACATCAACTATTTCGATGACGCCATAAACGGAAGAGTAGATTTATTTATTAAAGATTCGGCAACTTTCCTATTCGGCCATAATGTAGTTTGCATTTCTTTATTTGCAGTATCAAAGATGGACTCTTCCAGCACTCAGGACGAACATGAATTCCACGTACACAGACTAGTTTTTAAATAATAAATGGCGTTGCACTGTATGTCAATTAATTTAATTATGTTTAAATCATTCGTGCACGAAACGAATTCGGTACTATTAAACGACGTTTCGAGACGCTGACGTGACAATTCAATGCGCAAGTGACGCAGATATCATTCGCGATACTGTGCTGAACGAACTATGTTGAATTATCTAGTCAATTACAGATATACTAAATTATCACTTCCTTGTACAACATGGTACATTTTTAAAATTGTGCAAAAATTTATATGTGACAAAGATATTTAATACTCATGTCTTGTAAATTGATTGCGTAATAAAAATTGGAATATGTAAGAACAACTTTATCTTTTTTAAATGCATAATGATTATAATCTGACGTGTGTTTATTATACATAAGTGCATATGGAGCATTTTATTATTGACATTCATCAATTCAAAATAAAGGCAGCTTAAAATTCTTTCCAGGGATACGTGTTGGCAAAACTTAAAAACGCCGTATCAATAAATAAATGTACCCTGGCTAACATGGGTACAAATCAGGCTTTTCACAGGAAAATTTCAAACAATAACTTTGTGAATCAAATATTCCAGGGCGTAAATCGATTTTGCTTCTTTTCATAGTAGTTGCTGTAAAATAATTGTCTATGGATGGTCAGTGTTCAATTAATTCGTGTATAATTTATTTTACTTCTGGTTCCGGAATATTTGGAGAATCCTTCGCTGTATTGTTAAATTTACACATGTCTGTATTGTTTGTATTATTATCAGTACGTTTTTCAGGCAGAGTGCGTGCCAAATATACAAAATATTTCTACCAGAAAAAAAGGAGATCATTTTATATTTTTGCTCAATTCTTAGTATTAATTTATATTCACCCATATTTACAAACAAATGAAACAAAATGAGGATAGAGGTCGACCAGAATGACATGTTGATTTGACATTCAAAGAGAATATACATAAACAAAATCGTCGACGCTAGAGACAATATATATAAAAGTGTATATAGCACAAGTGCAAAGTATGGCAGAATAAACTCGCTCTAATAAACCAGGAACCATGTATGCAAACCTATTCACTCAAGGTGTGCTCTAGTGTTTCGAATTAGCTCACCCTATAAATGTTTTTCCGATGTCTCTAGCGTTTCATCGTTAGGGAAATAAATGCATTCTTCTTTACAATTCATCTCAACCGTGACCATCAAACATGCGAGCAAATGTTTTCGGCCTAACCATGTTTCTGATCATGAGCGCCAAACCCCAACCCTGATTTTATCGGAAGGTCTACATCGTAGTGTCGGGTCAAAGTGGTGAGATTTATTTAGGTCGATCTACAAATTAAAAATCGACGTGTATTGAATCTAAACAAACCGTTATTATAAATGCTTGGTGGTGAGCAAATGTGGAGTCATTGCGATCCCAATTAATGATTGTCTGTTAAGGAATTATTGTTTCTATTATTGTCGTTATGTTTAATAGTATTTAAACTAATTTATAAACAAAACACATGATTATTTAAACACACATACTCAATCAATTAATATCAGAAATGCGTTTTCCAAAGTCAAGTCTGACAAGGGACCGAAATTCCATTAATACAACAGTATCTCTTTATCCACTGACAAACAGGATAAGCTCTCAAAAGATTACTTTCACTACAATTGTACTACTCATTATCAACCAATCACGTCATACCAATTACAGATATACTCTAGATTCTGTTCACTGACTTCTAGACTGTTTCCTATTTGCGCATATAGTTAGTACCGCGAGTCCTTTAATGGCCATCAGGAATTAAAAATATTATGCATTCTCTCTCTCCACCCATACCTCACTCTGTATGTAACGTGTTGTAATATTCCTTAACTATCAAATTTTGCGGCACTAAAATCCACCAAATAATGTCGAAATTCAGAATGCCACTCTCACGGCGTGATACTGCTGGTGACATAGTGCCACGAAGAATTACATTTAGTGCTATTTTTCACAGTAGTTTTCATGATGCATTACAATGAGAATACAAATGGCTAGATCGTGGATTTCACGACGTTAATGGTGCTTTTACAGCTGCAAATATCTGTTTTCACCGTCTACGTTGACTTTAAACTCTCCGTAAACCTCACTTTGAAATCCAGTAAACTCATAATTAACCCTCTCGAATCATCAAATAAAAGATAGTAATGTAATCGCAACATGTCCACATGGTGCAGTTAAGAATATACTATACTGGCTTTATGTGTGCATCTGTTTCCTTTTTATATTGTTTGAACTACTTCTATGTAGTTTGCATGCTAAAATATGGATCGGGATCATTCCTGTATCTATTCTCTAGCATAGGAACTGGGCTGAAAATTAATCGATGATGTAGGAAGAATGAAGACCTAAACCACATCTCATGTCGTCAATGCCATACAGAAAGTTGTAGGATGTCACGAGAATTTAGACTTTATTAATGGTTATCACTTTTAAGTAAAAAGTAAGGCGTGTTGCTTTACTTGTATTGGTCTCTCTTGCCTGGTTTCCAGCTTACTGAGAGAAGATCCGTATCCAAAGTGGTATACCAACGCTAAAACAATGATATCATCTTATATTATCGTCTTCCATAGAATTAGTAGAAGTCCTTAGATTACGATAATGAGACAATAATAACCACTGCCAAAAGAAAGAAAAGTGGGGTCTCTCGATCGATCGATCGATAGAGAGAGAGAGGTAGATAGATAGATAAATAGATTTCTCCACGCCCACCCCACATCCGTAGGTTGCAAATTCATTTAGATGAAAGAAGTGCACTTTACAATTGAGTTTATATAGTTTACTTCACAGATGGAGTTATATGTAGCATTCATGGGTATGCCAGTCGACTAGTCTGACATTTGTTGATCTATTGGCTCATAAACGGCTAGCGAGAAAACAATTAACCACATTTAATGCTTGGTGTCATTAACAAAGGGTGAAATAATCAATGTTCAAAATGTACTTTGTCAAATGACAACTATTTATTTTATGGACAATACATTGTTTTCTTACTTTATTACTGTATGGATGATACAGACGCTGTCCTTTTCTAGATAAATAAATTTTAGACCTGTCTTTGAAATTTCAGTGTACACTATTACACAAACATTATTCATTGCGATCAAGACAAATGGCTTTAAATATAATCATTTAGATTTTCAGCATAGTAGAACCACCACACAAACAGAATGCGGACCTAAACAATATCCTAAGTACTTTTAATAAAGCGTAATACACGTATTTCGATGGATATATGATATGACCTGTGATTTAACCATAGTTATACACATCGGAAAAGGCGATGGAAAAAATTGCCAATCATAGAATCGGAACGTATGAAAATTACCGAAAAGGACTCGAGAAATATTGCATGAAACCTAACTTCAAATAGCAATATTGCGAGTAACGTAATTTGTACATTTTCTTTGAAAGTTTCTGAGGAAAGAATTTCTGTGTGAGTACCAATTTCAGAGTGCGGGTGCTACATGCATAGTCATATTGGCGGGTAGTATCTGTTTTGCAAACTTTGTATGCACTTCTTCAGCTTGTATTAGATCGATTCATTTTGGCATCATTTAAAAGCTAAATTACCATTATACTGATTGTACAAATTTTTAAAAAGCTCATGTTGATTTCAAGTGCCATGTATAAGGTTTGAACTCAAGCTTACATTTCTCCCATATATTGCTTGTACCTACGTTCAAACGTTAGTGTCAATTACGCACCAGTTGATATACTGTATTGATTTTCCCATTTCCCATTTAATTAAACACATTTAGCATCATTTAAATGCTAAATAACTGTTCTGCTGATTGCAGAAACGTTAGAAAACATAATTTGGATTTCATGGGCCGTATTCAGTGTTCAAGGAAAGTATTTAAAGTCTGAACGTATGCAAAGGCATCACATCTTAGTCTGATAACAATGAAATATTTTATGCAGTTTATGAACAGTTCTGCAATATACCTCAAATATCTTTCGCACCTGACTTCACATTTTTTGGGAAATGTTATCTCCAACCCCGATTGCTCTCAAAATTATCGCTTTTTAAACAACCGGCTAACGTGTCATCACCTGTTTACTACCATTCAGAAAGTTGCATTTCTTGTTATCCCTGACTCGCTAGCCCCTGTTTATTCATAAAGGGCCCATGGCCTGAATACGCACCATATCCGCATCCTCATTTGCATATGAAAAGAGTGCAACTAGACAGTATAAAGACATTGGGGAGCAGCCAATATATGTGTTCTGATTGTCTCTGGATTAACTGTAAAAGTAAATAGCATCTTGTAATGCACCAGTGTGATCTACGTTCAAATGAAGTTTTGCTTTTGTCTATGTCTTCAGCTGCTGTCCAGATTTTCTCATCAATTCGTGACATTAACAGAAACATCGGTTATGGCTGCGTACGACGTTCCTCACAGAAAGAATCCAATGATTTGAAAGAATTAGGCAACCAACTGCTATAAAGAAAGTCCTCTTATACGGGTGCTCCAGTAAATATGAAGATATTGTATTCGCCTACAATGCTTCGGTTGCCGGGTACAGTGTTTCCATTTAAGTTTAATGAACCACCTCAGCTCTCTAGATGCGGTGCGGCGATTCTCGCATTCCGCAAAAAAAGCTAAGAGGATGCCTGTATTTTACACTCTAGAAGATGAACAATCTTATATATGTAGGCTGCTCTATATAATGTGCTGGGTGGTGTCTGGTACAGTATTTTCGTCATTACAATATATACTTTGTGTTCGACAAAGAAAGACAGTCCAACGAGAATATACCGCTTCTCTTAAAGAAATAAAACCAGTCCACCAGAAAGGACCAGACGAAAGAAAACAAATTTAATAGTGATGTCGTTCTACGAAGATTAACTTCGCTAAGTTAAAACAACGCTGTCATTGAGGAAAGTTGCTCCTTGCCTGTATAAGAGTTACGGTTTGTTCTTGGATTATATCTGTCACAGTGGCGGAAGCCTTGTGATTTCCCTTCGAATTATGACAGGCTGTAGATGGACGCTTATGTGCATATAACTCTCTGAAACATGAGATCAGTCAAAAGATCATTTGCACCTTGTTTTATATAAGCAAACAACAACACTGGAACTGCAAGACCATCCAGGGATTCAGAACACGTTGTTCGCTTTAGCCGCACCGGTCGGATTACAAACTTGCCATTTAAAGAATGTTCGGTTAAACTGAATAATTGTCAGATATAATAGGCAAAATAAAATGGTGATATAACGTTGATACTATGCCCGCCTCTTGAAAAGTATGATTGTTACATCAGGAGCTATGTTTAAATTGGATTCTAACCAACATGTGCTGAAATATCTACCTGTAAAGATAATGCATATATGACTCACAATAGTTTATTGATGTGCCGAAACAAGTTTATTATTGGTGTGAATTTAATTGTCAAGAAATCCAAAAGGCAATAATATTTAGGAGCTTACAATAAATCAGGAACTTAACAGCAGGGAAACTGATGAACCCTTTCTCAATATATAGATATTTGCCATATCGTTAGTAAACATCCGATTAATATTCATCTTAGTTCTTTCTCCAATTACATGCCATTTTTTTTAACTAAACATCTACGAGTCATTTATATTTAGAAATGATGAAAGCTCATCGGAATATATATATAATGTTTAGCAAGAAATTGTAAAACAAAAATTATAAAAAAATTTACTAAAAAATAAAAACTTTTTTTACAGCTTTATTGTTACTTGAATTGATAGTATCGAAGAATGAACTCTGGGAAAGTATATCAGTGTAATTTTTAATATAATTGGATCATTCAGTACCATAAGAAGTTCATAGTACTTTGTCTGGAGCAAACCTATGGGTTTCAAAGCCAAAACATCATGTAAAGTCGATGATTAACACAATTATCTCGTTCTATCTTAAAGAGGGCTTCAGATGAGGCAATTCCCTGTAACAGCTTCATCCTTCGTGCTTACCTAAAACAAAATATGCGTGCAATAACCCTAAAGAATAAAGTGGATATTGACCTGCATCTAACGGCATGAAACTGCATGAGATCGTTTTAGACTGAATTATCCATTAAAAAGATTGAATCAATTGTCGAAGCTATAACACTTAGATAGACTAAATTGAAAGATTCAGTTCAAAACGAACAAGTGCATAACAGGAAAAGAAGCGTGCTAGTAGCAAATAAAATGTTATTCAATGGTATTTTATACTTGCTGGTCATGCATAACAGGAGAAGAACTGGAGTAATCATCCAGTCTCTGAAGGGGTTATAAACCAGCAATTTTTCTTATAGCTATAGAGCTGTAAATTTCCATCTTGTGTTATGGAAAATGTGTACTTAATTATTCCTTCGCATGTGGACACACACAGAATATACAAACATTTTCCAAACTCACAAGAACATGGACTTCAGATAAACTTCGGCATTACGGTACCAACTGCATGAAACCGTATACACCAACAGTAAACCATGCATTCAGGTGTGCATAGCTTTCCTGATGTTATAAAATGCATTTGGCATGAACGTATGTTGAAAAAGTTCATAAACGGTTGAATATCAGGTTATATTTATCTCGTCATATTGGAATCATATCGAAAAATCAAAAGTATTGTTTCGATTAGCTACTCGCGTTAACGGCATTTTTATAAATATCCAGCTCTACAACGAGATGGAATTTTATTCACTTTTCTGTGTTTAATCTACATAGACAATCTCTTCATTTAGCCAGTGAAGTCGCAATATGGTGCACAAAAGCATGCTGAGGACTCATCAGGAAATCCTTCTCTTGCACAAAATCTTTTCCATTTATCTGCCAGTCCCAGGCGTCTTGAATGGATGCATGCTTGTTTAACCAGCGTGCATGAGTGGCAGATCGAATAAAATGTAACTAAGAGTATTGTTGTGTGTACTGGCCAGAAAAAAAAACAAAAAACAATTTAAGTTCGAGAAAGCAAAGAACCTATCTGAGCATGCAATAAACACTAAGGAAAATTAATAACTTAAGGCATGATGTGTTCTGCACAAACTGAAATGTTTTCTCCAAGGACCACAATTTCTTGTATATACTCTTATTGTCAGTAGAGCAAATCCGAAAGTCTTAAATGCAAATGAATTTTGCAAAGAAATTGTTCTTGTTGTGGTCCTATCGGGATTTGAAATCAATTCTAATCCGACTTCAGCACATATTTGACATCTTGCGATTTTTCATCTCACCCAACATAAGAGGAAGTGGTTTTGATGACATATTATTTATATGTGTATTATTGAACTTGTTCGTTTACGTTTTATATCTGATGATGATGTGTCACTGATCATATAATCGATAGACCATTATTAAGAGGAATATATCTTGATGTTAATGAGTATCATTATATATTCATAATATCATAATTTATAATAATGACCGATTTCACAATGAGAAATTGAAACGAATCAGTGGATGATAAAGGATACTTTAGTTTCCTATATAGTAATAAACCATTCCTGTCCAAATATGTTATTCAAACTTGTACTGCCACACCTATTTTTATTTCACATTTGGTTTCTTATTCTTCTCGATCAGGGTTAACAGATCTTAAAATGTTTCAAGACTGTATATCCTCAAGCATTAATCAATGAGGAGGCATCATCAATGATGCCCTAAACAAAGCCCAAGAAACAAACGGAAGGCTCGAAATATTAACATTTGTTCTAATTAATTTTCCACATACATGCTGTAAATCGTCAGTTACTACATTTGCTTGCCTGTTGCTACTCGATATTCTGTGCTGTTACACTCAATGACAAAGGATAGAAATCTGTGAGAAAAACTCTTGATTGAATGTATTAATAACGGTTTTATGCAGCGATTTCAACTCTAATCATAATCATAATCATGGAGTAAATCAAGCATTGATAAGTTTTGATTACAAACAGAACTTAAGTGACAATTTAAGTTTGAGTGCATCATCTTTTACCAAAATAGATTCAAGCTTACGATCACCAGATTCACGTTTGAATGAAGAAATATACGAAACAGAAAACCAATATGTAAACTCACCATCATTACACTCTGTTCGTTGATGATGATACGTTCTGAAAAACAATGAATAAAACAGTTCTGTCATGTTTACAAAGCAATATTCACTTTAGCAATCCGACCAGAATGTGTTGGAAAAATAACAATTTCTACATTTCGTATGACAGTAACCTAACTTTGTAAAATGTCACTATCCTAAAATTATTGTCAAATGTATAAACATCTCTGGATGAATGCAGTGACGTGGCAGTTAACCACATTGGAACAGCATGGACAGCAATATTCGTGCAAATCGGAGATACATAACGAAAGGAAAACATGCTTTTGGTTCTGTTTTTTGCTAGAAAACAAGTTTAAAAAATAAGAAATATTTCCTTATGTCTGCTAAAGCTGAAGGTATCCTCCATGCATTAAGTATGCATTCATACTATAATATAATAATGACTGTTTTCATCGACAATAAATCATTTAAAACTTCCTGCTTTGTTTGTCTTCGACTCATAATTTCTTACAAAAATTTCAAATAACCAAGCCTTCCACAATCCAAATCTAGATACTCAGATGACGCAGTTTGAAAATGATATAAGATTATATATTAAAAAGAACTGAAATATCTGACAGTCAATCATTCAACACGTAAAATAAACTCAGAATTTAGTTATGTTAATTTACATTCTCTTAATATATTTGGAAACCAAAATAATAAATATAGTTTTGGCATTTTTGAACTGGTAAACCGCTGAATGGAGGCATCGACTTTGAGTATTTGCTTCTTCTACCGTTTACCTGTTGATTAAGAAAAGTGAACAATGTAGTTCGCCTGAAATACGAAGAAATGTTTGAATGGACTATATATATATATTTAACCAAATTGGACTATATATATATATATATATATATATATATATATATATATATATATATATATATATATATATATATATATATATATATATATATATATATATATATATATATATATATATATATATAGTCCTGTGATTTCGAGAGCTCTAATCATGCTCCATCAATTGATATAAATAGATGTGGACCATTGCTATTTGCTACTATCCGTTGAAGATATATGATGCAAACGTTGCTTTTGAAATAGATGCTCGTGTAAATGAAACTTTATAGATGATAACTGATTGGCAGAAAATTATAAAAGGTACTGTACGAAATGGATGTAAAAGTTATTTCGATAATCAAATATATATTCAATCTTCAGTTTCATTTCTATGTATGCTTTTAGAGTTTCATAAATGTTTATTAGGCACTTCTCATCCTTTTGCAGTTGAAGATAAACAATAAAACAGCACTAATACAAATATAAATAACTATTCACTGAAACGTTTTCTTTTTAATCTAACGTGTTATCATCCGGAAACCACACACCCTATCCTCAATCCGATGATTGATATTTCAGTTTAGTATTCATGTACTACTTTAATTGTATTCCATTATCCACTGGCCAAAACTTTCATGCTAAATTACAATGAGAAAAGACATTAAGTACAATGCCTGCAAGCGCCTAATTTCTCATATTCACGTATTTATTTATTTTCTGCCCATTTTGCTGCGAGACAGTCGATTTCTGGATAAGAATGTTGTCACTTGACAGCAATAGCGAATGTCAAAGATCAGTGTTCGGTTCCTAATAGTCTCATTACATAATGATATTCAAAAAAACATGTTGTTGTTGGTGATCAAAAGAGATTTGCATGACACTCTGGTTCATATACGCTGTTTCTCGATCCTATGTTTTTGAAAATGTTTTATGCCACTTTCCCGCTGTGTAAATATTTCTCGCGCAGAAGTAGAAATAGCATCAGAAAGAATTGCCATTTAATGAAATTTTTTGTTTCATTCCTTAGTAACGTATGAGATGAGTGTTGCATAATAATGAACGAAGTAATATAAATCATTTTAATTTGATGAAAAGAACAAATTAAGATACGAATTATCACAATGTAACACAATTTTTGTTCCTGGGTAGTAAGTGTTATTTCGTAATTGCTTATCCCTAAAATGTATAGAAAATGGCTATTATTCCGCACAAACTTTGCTTTTGTGACCAGGACAATGATATTTTGAAATTTACCTATTTCCAATGAGAAAACGGGCGAATTTGTGTCTTTACGATCACATAAAGTCAGAAAAAGCAACATATGAATCAAAATTAGCATGTATTTATACCGAAGTAATACAAAAATTAGTTTTTCGAGATTTACGATTATACTGTAAATCGCTTTCACGAATCAGCCCCCAAATGTAGTCTCCCATCATGTTCTCGTAATACTGTCCTTGCTTGCGGCGTTCAAAGTCGAGTATATCCTGGCGAAGCGCTCGCCTTGCTCCTCCGACTACGCTCTCATGTTCTCCTTGCATTTATCAAGATGAGTATCAAGGATAGGGACTTTGAGGGACATCCTGCAGCCCATTGTGTCGTAGTTCTTCACCAGAATCTCAACCAGCTCCACATAGTTTTCGGCCTTGTGATTGCCCAGGAAGCCCCGAACCACTGTGACAAAGCTGTTCCAAGCCGCTTTCTCATTACTAATGAGCTTCTTGGGGAATTCATTGCATTGAGGTGCACCGAGTGATTTAGGGAAAGAGACGGTTACTTGTTCCCATTATGCAGCAGCACGGCTTTGAGGCTCCTGGATGAGCTGTCCCTGAAGAGGCGCCACTCATTCTGGTTACAGGCGACTTCGATTGCCTCCAACAGACTGGTCACATTGTGGCAGAAGCAGAGCCCATCTTGACGAGTGAAGAAGCTGGAAAAAGCTTGGTGAGGCTCCTTCTGATCTGCGACTTGCACACTTTCATCCAACAAGTTCCGCTGCTTGAGACTTTACGTCAAAAGCTCGGGATTGGACATGGTGAGAACAAGATCTCTGATCAAGTCGTTGAGGACTTTTTGGTTAAGGTAGTATGGTTTCCCTCCTCAGCTCCTCCTCTGAAATTGTCATCTGGATCTACAACGTCTTCCTCGCTTTCTGACTTGCTTCTCTCTTCTAAAGACGGCTGCTCTCTCTCCGGAGGAGTGGATACGGGGAGCTCAGGGTAGTTGGGCACCGGGGCGATGGATGAAGGAAGGTCCGGATACGTGATAGCAGGTGCATTCTTGGCAGTCCGACGTTTGGAAGGGTCCACCATGCAGACGCAGCAGTTTCTTGAGTGGTCAGTGGGTTCCCGCCAAATTCTTGGGATAGCGAACTTCATGGCTCTCTTTTCCCCTCTGTACCATGCTACAAAATACATTTATTTTACACATGACTAATGTGTAAGAGATTCCTCCAACAATTTTAATATATAATATATTTTTTAATAACATTGAAAATTGTAAAACATTTTAAAATTAGAAACTTTTAAAATTTTAAAAATTTTAACAAATTTTAGGACTTAAAAATTCCTAGCAACAATTGCCCATTTTACCTTCCATAGTTTTTTTTTGGGGGGGGGGTTGCAGTTCTCGCAGGTGAACTGAAGTGCCCCGGGTTTGTCTTGATCTCCTAGAGGCATACCGAAATATGCCTTGTAGGCCTAACTCATCTTCGCAGATGCTTCCACGGTGAACTTTTTCGCTTTTGTCTTGATAAATTGGCCGCAGACATAGCAAAATGCGTCTGCCGGATGCTTTCAGCCTCTTGATGCCATCTCAGACAAATAAAGATATGTATCCACTTAGGCAGCTGGAACTAACCAGAACTGGTGGGCTTAAGGCCCCTGTATTTATGCTACTATTTATATTGCTGGAAAATTCTAGAAAGTTCTAGAAGTGACTCCAAGTTTACTCAGCACTGAATCTATCTGGAATGTTCTGGAAAATAGGCAAATTTCAAAATATCGCTGTCCTAGTCATAAAAGCAAAGTTTGTGTGGAATAATAGCCATTTTCTACACTTTTGAGGCATAAGCAATTAGGAAATAACACTTACTACCCAGGAACCAAAAAAAATTGTTACACGGTGAATTCATCCTTTATTCGTTTACATGTCAGACACAACTCTGTCTCAAGTTTAGAAGCGAGCCACGTAATCTGTTGATCTCATATTTGGCCTGTAAAGTAATGTTTGATCCGATAGATTATTGAAGTGATTAGAGGAATAATTTGAACTAACCATATTTCTAGACGACATGGTTAGAGAGAAACAGAAGTAAGCATATGATCTGAAGGCAATAGCTGCAACATTACATTTATCGTATAGTGTCCTCAAAACAGTTGTGGCTAAGAGAATATGTATGTGAAAAAGAGATGCGCCGTATAAAGCCCAATCCAGTATATTTATTCTAGTGTAAGATGTACGTCCTGATGAGCTTATACTTTACGAACCTGTATCTTCCTTTGATTCAATACCTCGTCAAATGTAGACAATTAGCCCCAAGAAATAGACACAATCCAAGTATGAGACATGTCAGACTAGAATTTCAGCCAATAATTGTTATTAGAAAACTCTGAATCAGATAACACGAAAAGAAGTTATGAACTGATGGATCTGCCGCCGGATGTTCCTGTGGAGACTCAACCAGTAAGAATCTTAAGTTTTCTAAACAATCTCAGATCAAGATAATTACAAACCTGTAACACCAACGTGGGATAAGAACTGGCTTCAGAGAGTAACTGATGATGCTGGTCCCGAACGGTCTGGAGTTATTAATCCAGAGGACCGATTGATCTTCCACAATAGCAGTTCTGCAGTACTAAATGCCAGCAGGTTTGGCAGTACAAACAGCAATGTTGATGTTGATTGATTTAAGATTTTATAAGAGTTCTGTACCTGCAACCTTCTAGACAGCAAAACAAAAACACAACCATTGATCGCCTTATCGACGTACGTAATGTCCCACACCTTTTAATGAATCACACTAACTGGCTACCGTTGGAGTTTACGTTGCACTCCAATAGGGGATTTGCGTATGAAAACCACTAACTATTTTACCGCCAAGAAACAGGTCTCCTGGTGAAAAATGAAACTGTAGTACTAAAATTAATTTAGAAGCACACGTTGGCTAGTAAATTGATCTACTTTTTGCGCATTATTAATTTCACAAAGTTCAATCCATGTACTATAGTTGACAACAAATCAATTGCTTTTATTTTGAAATCCTTATTTAATTTCTTACACATATCGTATGAACTCTTGGTGAAAGGCCTTTTAGGTACAGACAATGCGGTCCTCTTATTTAAAAGCATGAAAATGAATAAGTACATAAATAAATCGCCTCTGAATTCCTATTTTCATAGCTGAACATAACTTTACTAAGTTTAACTTTTGAAATCATGTGTGATTTGTATACCAGTCTGCCGCACAATGCATAATTCTAATATTCTAGTACTATTATTTTCAACGATAATTGAGTGTTTGGTTCGATTACAATAGGGCGGGGATAATTTACATTTATGGTCACTATCTTTATCCCAGCTTCCGTTTTAGTGCCTTTAGTTGACTAACGAGAAATTACAAGACAATGAATCAGTTTTGGAGTAATTTAGAGCAGACATAAGTGCAATACAAAGAATGCTGAAAAACAAGTCTCGTTTTGCTTGACATTTGTCCCGTAGCCACTACGATCTGGATCAATTTTCATACTTCTCAAGCGCCATGCGAGATTCTAACTGACCCTCTGCTATAATAACCAGTATCCATTTGAACATTAATATTGGCATTACAGGCACATTTAACATTTCTTTCTTAGAGGTAAAAATTGACCATACACTCAGAGTTTGTCTTTGATTACTACATTAATACTCTTGGTATTTTAGGTTACATTTTCTACTTGCAGGACGGAATGGCAGTGTTCCCTACTTTTAAATACATTGCGTTATTGAGCACGCCATCACAATGAATGTCCGCAGCACATTGTTATACTTTCAACTCTTACATTTGCCATATTTGTTATGTATGTACTCTAAACCCAGGACGTGTCATGACAATTATGAACGTATAACCATTTCCGTGACATGTAATCAGAATTGATTATATATTCGGTTTCAAGGTGCTTTTCAAATGACAACGTCTTATTTACAGATCTCGTTGTCAATGAATTAGTTTGTTTGGATGGGTTACTTCTCCGTACAGATTGCTTGAAAATTATTTAAAATCGTACAATAATAATCCTGAACTTACCACTATACTGGCATGTTAGATTTTGTTATGTTATAAACAGGAACTGTGTGAAGAATCGTGTCTTTCAGAATAAATGAGCTGTTTGCACATATATATTTTGTGTACTATACTTTTCATAGAAATTCATTCATTAGTCATAGATTTCTAATATTGTATCAATTTTAAAACCGGAAATGTACTGGTAAGCCAAGAATCAAAAAGTTGTCAAGATGACGTCGTCCGGATCAAATGATTCACAACAGTTCCAGAATAATATTATAGTCCAAATAATGAGCACTTTCAATTCCCACTGAACAGCCAAACAAAACCCACTTTTCCTTTCGAATAATATCTAAGTGCAATATAAAACACATCTGCAGACTTATAACAAAAACATAAACAACGAGGATAGACTCAAAAATAAGAATGAATCTGATTGCTCAGTTCTTTCCTTATATGCACCTTTTATTGCATCTAAATTTCACAATATACCCCACGTGACGGATCTTACTACTCATTTAGCCTCGGCTTTGCCCATTGATGCCACCCAGACCAATCACTGGGAAATTACTGAATTCTTCTAGAAATGTCAACACCCCATGAGTCAATGAGAAACTAATCCAAAGGAGCCATTAAGTCTTATCATTAAAATTAATATAAATAACTGTCAACACATACGTAAACATCTTAGAGATCCTATGTAATTTTTGCTCTTAATAAACTCCGGTCACGGAGGCAACATCTAACTAAAGTTTTTCTGTACCACTTATAGCCGTGAACAAAAATTACAAAAATTAGTTAAAACCATGTACCAGGATATAAAAAGAATATAGATATAAATAACACTTTTAGGTTGCAATATTCACTTTATTTGATCACTCATACATCCATATTCCTTTCGAAGGTCATTATTTACATGCTCCGAGAAGTACATATAGGTAAATCAATGTGAAAGTACGTAGTCATTTTTGGACGAGATCAAACATAGAGGTGAGATCCAGTGCAATTTGGATAGAATGTCGCGCGCTTTGATATCACGATGAAAGCTTCGTGGTTGATAAATAAATTCGTACTACCTTTTATTGTAACGATTAAATTCGACATGTTGATTTTTTGACCCAGTTTAGTACATGGTCACCATTGTAAAAGTCCATAACTGTCGATAATCTAGTCTCGCAATGTATTGATATCAGTTTTCGTGCAGAGAATTAAATTATCAAGACTGAATGGACACTGGTTAGACATAATCAGTATTAAATTTATAAACAATAATTTATATTTAAGTTAAGATGAGTAAATGCTCATACATGATCTGTATGACTTTAACTATACATTATTTCACTTGTTACACGCTTGTTGTGAGGAATATTTACCGGCTGGAAATGAAGGTGTCGCCTATTGAAATGATCTTTGGTTTTCCTCTCTGCTTTTGTCATTTTTTTCAGTATAATATGATTGTAGTTTAAGCGTTTGATTGGACTGCAGTATCTTTTTGTATCTTTAGATTTATCTGTTGCTTTCTTTATACTCTTTGTTATAATGAAGGGAGCTATTATCGACTGACTGTCTAGCCAGACTTACTATTATCACCTTTGTTTTTGACGTCGCTCAACAAAAGCATCTTTGGATGCCGCTTAAAATTGAATAGATTTTAGCACGTTTTCAACAGGGAAATGAACACAGGAACAAAAACAGGTTTAAAATATGACGCTTAATAAAGGTATGTTATTTCAACATGAATGGCAGGGAAATTGTATAGTATAATGGATTCAAGCTGAGCTGTCAAATAAAATGATCCTCCCGTCATGCCTTCCTTTAGAAACTGTTCATATTACGAACACGAATACTATCAGAATACATTGATGATTTAAAAACAAACCGTTGAATTCAGTTTGAAATGATTGATATATCACATTTGCCTAGTGATATATATTTGTCAAATACGTTTACAGTATGGTTTTAAATTTGTTTTGGTTACACAATGTAAATTTTTTATTTACTTGTTTTGCCTTCATTTGTGCAAACTCTTTCCTTTTCTTTGAAGAAACAAAATCGTGTATCCAAAACGTCCAAAAGTAATTTTTGGTCATCATTTATTTCTTTATATAATGGGCATGCTGCTAACTCATAAGTTGTGATTGTCTTGAATGTATATTTTGAATTTTAACACTCTTCGATCCGTATTGTGCGCTCTTGTTGGTGGAACCTAACATTTTGCGGAAGTTAAGTCCACGAAATACTGTGAAATATTATAAAGCCAATGTAGCGTAATGAATATATTTCTTACATAATGCCACGAAGTATTACATTTTCTCTTTTTCGTAGGTATTATAGGTAAAAGCCTTGGTATGAGAATCTACTAACCTTAGTAGTCACATATATCCGTTTTATCTACACCCATTACAGTAAACGTCAATTTGATATAGTACAGTCCTTACTATCCATCTCAAATGCTCACCAATAAGGCTGCAAAATTGTCTATACATATCCAAGGTGTACCGAGATGAAATATCCCTGTATATTCTAAAAATGATACGTTGGTAATTAATGTGTATATTGCTTGCTGCAGTAGGTTAATTTCTTATTTTACTTTCATTGTTTTCCAAATAAATTCATTTCTATTGCTGGAATTATATCAAATAAAATGGAAGTTTCATGACTTTGACAGTGTCTCACGTTACCAAAGAATTGCAAACGTTTTGGAACTGCGTGACAATACAAACCATGAGAAATGCTTCCAAACCAGAATCTTGCAGAATGTATTAAAAAGTCGTCTTATATTAGTAGTGTGTTTTATGGCCCGTAAGAACTCAGTTGTTTGGAAAGAGAAAAACATTCTTTATACAAGAGATCAAACAAAAGTTCTGTATACAGTAAATCAATTAATCTATAAAAACAAATAATGACTCGAATAACATTAAAAGATCTGACTATATTCATCCGGTCGTATGAACTGGCATGTACTTTCTCAGTTTTAACATATCTTCAGCAAGGCGCTCATAAGGGATAACATACAGTCTGTCCTTATTTAGAGAAAACCCTTACAGTAGACTATCCTTCCTACTAACATGGACTAAATATCATGCAAAGGACTGACTCCATGATATTATATTGTCTCTCTAACTTTCCTTCCATCATGATGATCGATGGTTAGTGCCAAAAGTAATAGCTCAAATTTCGTTGTAATCAAGGTGAATTAAAACCTCCGGAATCAAATTAAACTTCTGCTCAGAAATATCATTTATTTATATACTTGACTCACACGTGTTAGTAGAAATCTAAACAATTATGCTCCTATTCGAAAGAAAGAAACCACACATCTAATATAGTTCTGATATAATTACACAAACGGCCCTGTCTCATGGATAGACGAAGATGCAATTAAAGTTTCTCTACGTTTGTCGATCCAATGGCTCGAATGAGCCAATACATACCTAGAAAACTAAACTTTTCCGTAGGTAAAGTACATATTGATGAACAGGAGAAATTGTAGCAATCCGTCTGTAGTTTTGTATAATGGCATGAGACTATTTGAAATGACGTCACGTTATTTTGGTGTATATTTCTAAGAACGGAATATGTCCCGTAATTGTGACGTTGAATTTATATACAGTATCTCAACAAAGCACAGACGATGTGCTGTCTCTTTGATGAAATATTCCAGATTTTTTTCTCATCTCAGCTGTTTTGTGTTATTTATCTGCGTATATGTTTCCAAATGTACTTTGCATTATTTACCTCTATATAAGTGTACGTGAAAATTGTAACCCTGGCTATTTGACTTAAGTATAAATGTTCAAGTGTTGTAACTACGACTTCTGTCAATTGTAAGCAAATACTCCTCTTAACTATATTGTTTGACGATTTTCCCCATTGCCATGTTTATAAAGTGCTCTTGCATGCATACATAATACCTTGTACATGAATGCATTAAATCTAATGATTACTTCTAGTAAAGGTATTTCTGAAGTAGAGCAATATCTATTCCGCATTAAATCTCAAATTTCATTGTCAATACATATTAATTTTTGGGCATAACTTTAATTTTAGGATGATCGTGTAGGAGGAACTTTCTGTGCAATTTAATGCCTATGATGTCAAGCATTTGTGAAGGTCTGCATAACTGATTATAGCAAACGTATAATTTTATTGTTAACATTATATTACCCGTCAACGAGATTTAATGCTTACATTTATTTCACTCTGCTCTGAATCTTCCGAAAATGGTACACGCAGGCGTTTCAAATTAAGCTGTTATTGAATGGTCAGGAGAATATTCACTTCCATGGTAAATAGCACTGCAGAAGTATTTTCTACGTTTTGTTTCACTCAAAATATGATGTACAGTGACTACAGTCTGACGATTTATATATTCTATTTTCTCTTATTTTTGCAAATGTCCGACCTAAACTACCAACAATCTGAGACTGAGAAAATTGTACCTGAAAATTAAATTAGAACTTCAGGTCAATTAGAAATAAATTGCCACGAGATCATTTCTCATCATAGCATGGACTTTATTCCTAAATGCTTCTCATGTGCA
>JAECUM010008614.1:0-94139 GCA_016617855.1 Megalonaias nervosa | reverse complement strand
GAGATAAACATGCATCGCGATGGTAGCGCCATCCTGTATGTATTCGGTTTGTCGCTACATGATTTCCAGTTTGACCTTAATTATAATCCTAGTCCAAGCCAAACTTTGTTAAACTTTGTACCTTCGATACAATTTGTGCATTTCTACGCTTGTTAACAACATATTTCATTATGATAGTATCTTCGTTTGAATTAGAATTCTTCAATCCTTCTTCTTTCTTTAAACCATTCATTTAATACTACCTCATTTCAAATCTGCCATCCATCACACATGTTTTCTATTTGCTTTCAGTTTATGTGCAAGATATATGTACAATTGATTGTCACACTTATAGCGATATTGAATTATGTTTTCACACAGCCATATTCATTCAAACCTGGAACATCTGATGTGTATCTCGTGGCGTACGTTCGACGATTACGATGTATTTCCGGTTCCGTAGCTCTCATCAAATGGTGAAGGCCCGCCCATCCCAGCCTGCAGAATCGATTGGAAATTGTTACTTTGTGAATATATTTCAATGGTGATCTCAAATATGACGTGCATTTATTTTCAAAGATAATGAAACACAAGATTGAGGAGGCCTTAAACATCGATCACTTCAATTAGTGCGGGATTGAAAAAGAGGTTTCGACGAGGCGCTGACCATAGGTACGGATTTTCAGTATCCTGCACTGATTATTGGCTCATTGTCTTCCGCAGGCTAAATAACCTCTTGATCTTCTCTGATAATTGAGACCTGATAGGTATGACTAGTTTCGGGTGGTGGGTGGGTTCGTTATTCATTATTATTCAAAACAATTTAGTGAAAAACTAACCAAATTTATTGAAGTGGTGAGGGTTTACTACATTTTAATCAATCTACACTGGTAATAATTTTTGTCATATGACATCCAGAACAGTACCTTTATTCAATGAAGCTAACTAACTTGATAAGTTAACGCAACTAAAATTTGTACAATGTGTTAAAAATACTAAACATTCGACGCAAAATGAGGTATTTTACGTTGTTTCACTTTGTTGTAATCAAGAGATGAACTACTCTACAGAAAACATACATTGAAGTTTACTTAGAAAATGTGTCAGCTTAGTTTTGAATCTGAGGAAAAATGAATTTTCCTTAATGGATTCAACTCTTGTTTGATTATGGAGTTGCTTGGAATTTATATATGACTGAAGTTTACTTAGTTTATATGATATTATATTGCCAAATCGTTTGGGCCCATAAGCTTAATATTATGATGATGTTTACTTCAAAGTTAGAAACGTCAGCTCTTTTTTGTCTTGGCCAGAAACCTACATTATTTTTCACCATCACAGAAGGCCAAAACATTTATTTTCTCTCAATGCTTTGGGCACAACTTTTTATTTAGAACCGTTGTCACATTTTGACTGGCTTTTACATTCTGAAAAGAAAAGTTTCGATAATATAACCTGTATCCCTGACCACTTAAAACATAAAAAACACCTGATTCAATCACACTCTTTTCCAGAACATTACAACCGATACAATGGGTTATGTTTTAAAAGGCTATTTAGGGGTTTAATATGAACTATTTGAGAATCGGCGGATCATGAATATAATTCTTACAGGTAAGTTGCTGGTATTCTACAACTTGAAATAATAAAACATATATACATGTAAATCGGGCAATAACACAGTCGGTGCATGACCACATTTCAAACAGTATGTATACATATCAAGGTGTATATACCAATTTAAATAAGACCTTATTCAAAGTAACGAATAATAATATTTCAATCAGTTATGAAGGTTATAATTATTTTGCAAATAGTTTTTAAAATCGTCAGAAAATTAAGAATATGCACTATACATTATTTCGAAATACATATTTAAAGTTGATGGAAAATATGATAGAACTTATAACTAATCCATACCAATATATCTTGTCAGGAAAATCATTTGTTCTGATTTGTCAGTATCTCAGCTTATGCCTGTCACGAACTTTAAGTGGACAACAAATACACAAATTAGATGATAAATTAAAATCTAATAAAGGGGAAAGATGAAGATGAAACAGGTGGTATTTTAAAAGTAGATTTAGATGCACGAGTGCAGCTATACCATTATTTTAGCGACAAACATAAACGCCTGATAGCAAAGGAACAAATCCAATAGTTAGAAAATTATTGTGAATACTAAAACCCATATATAGGACGTAGAGGCTTACACTTTGTAACAAGAGAGAGCGACAACCTAAACGTTTCGTGTTATTCAAAGTAGAGTAATTATACATAGCTATGGTATGAATTCAGTCTAGCTATTATATGTCAAAATGTCCTCTAAATGAATGTTCAAAAAGCACTGCGATTCCAACGGATGATTACTGAATAATTCCCCTCCTCAATCGCTCCTTGCAAGCTCTAATAAAATTTTAAGAATGCTGGTTTTCGTGTTTTGTTTGCTTAAATAGAAATATATTTTAAAATAACATAGCAATAGATCATTAAATTATGTTTTCTTTACTGCTGAAAAAGCCAGCTGGAATCAAATAATAATTTGAAAGAAAACACTATGGACATTAAATGATGGAGATGTATCATAGATATCCAAGCAATGTGTTATAAAATTTGTGTTCATAAGTGTTTTGTACATCCACACTAGTGAAGTAGCAAAAATTCTGAGACATCCTGCAAAACCTAATTCTGGGTCCCTCTCTAAAACTAAACGAATTGTTTGATGGGAATCATAGGCCCGCTGGGTCTGTCCCACCACTACTCCCCCCCCCCCAGGTGGGCGGTAGCTCCGCCAGGGATCCGTACACTTATCTCTATGTTCATCTGAGATGCATCACGTCCTCTTATGAACTAAAAACGACTAGAGGTTCCTTTCTAAGGTTATTCTCAAATAGAAAGGAAAATTTACAGTAAATTAAGGATCTCTAACAGATAGATCCCGTCGCATCAAAAGTGATTAAGACAAAGTAAACCAAGGAATGGTCCCTCATCCAACGTCGTCCAAAATTATTTGGGGTTTTTTCCTCTACTGCGGAAAGAGAAAGATAATGTCCAATAATACTGTTAATACAACAACAATGAAAAAGCCATACAAAAATGAACTAAAAGATAAAATGTATTCAATGATACAGATGGATCCTAGGATTCTAAATATTAGATTTGTTTGTATAAAAAATTAAATTTAACCATATCGAATCCTTAAAACTTTTCTTACTATAGTTTTGCTTTTCTTGTATTTTTAGAGACTTGTTCTCATATCATAACGGAAGAGCCTTATGACCTTGGGAACAAGTTTGATAAATTAGTAATTGACTTCCTTCTATTAACATTTTGGTGTAAACCACACTCACACTGGAACAAAGGTCAGTCCATTTTTCTGCCTCTACCGCCCTCCTCCTAGTAGAAAAAACAAGCTGACTGAAACTCTCTTTTTGGAGCAGTTTCCGAATCTCCTGGAGTATGGAAATTCGATAGGTGGCAACCTGATCATTCTTGGAGATTTCAACTTTCACTTTGACAGTCCTGGAAACCCATACATATCAAAAAATCCTAGATTCCATTCACGTTTTCAACCTCAAACAGTCAGTTAGCCGACCCACCCTTAAACATGGTCACATTTTAGATTGGATTCTTTATAGACCTGATGATAATATTCTACAGTCCTCCCTGGTGTCCCACGAACTTGCATCAGATCACCTCTGCATTATATGCCATCTTGACGTATCAGTCCCTAACCCTTCACCTTTATTTGCAACAAAGAGAAACCTTCGTATGATATACAGAACCCAACTAATGCATGACATCCAAGCAAACCTAACAAATAGCTTACTTACCTCCTACAGCAGAACAACTCGATAACTGCCTGCGTTCATTGCTTGACAAACATGCCCCAGCAACCAAGTGCAGAGTATCAATTCAAAAGTGTTCTCCGTGGTATAGCAGTGTTAGGGACCAGCTTCGCACTGCTAAAAGAGACCGCCGTAAAGCTGAGAGGATTTGGCTTTCCACCAGACTCACTATTCATAAGCGAATCTATGAAGCCGTTAAGAAGAATGTCACAAACATAGTCCATGCAGCGAAATCAGCCCACTACAGTACTAAGATCACGGAAAGCTCCAGCTGCAAAGAGCTATTTGAGATTACTAACAAGCTAATGTAAAGGAACAAATGTACACCACTGCCAACCACCTTCTCTCTAGTCGACCTTCCGGACCTGTTTGAAAATTTCTTCCGTGACAAAGTACAAACCATCAGAGATAAGCTTGACAACACAATTTCAACTGACTAGTCGTCACCATACAGTTGCGATACAGAATTTCAGCGGCAACCGTGAAGAAGCATTTGAACCTGTCTCTATGGATTTAATACATACAATCGTGATGAAGAGTGCACCAAAGTCATGTGAACTTGATCCGATTCCGACATCAATGCTGCTTGAGTGCTTAGATCCAATATTGCTTTCACTAACTGATGCTATTAATACCTCTCTCTCATCCGGGGAATTCCCATCATTTTTCAAAACTGCCATTGTAAAGCCTCTGCTGAAGAAACCAACACTTGACCATAACGATTTAAAGAACTATCGCCCAGTTTCTAATCTCCCATTCATGTCAGAAATCTTAGAAAAAGTTGTTCTATCGCAACTGGTATCTCATCTGAATTCAAAGTCTTTTTAGCAATGTACAGTCTTCATATCGCCCTTGCCACAGTACTGAAACTACTCTTCTGAAAGCAATTAATGACCTTCTCTCTGCTTTGGATAGCGGAAAGATTACAGTGCTCACTCTCCTTGACTTGTCTGCAGCATTTGACACAATAGACCACGATATATTACTTCACCGTCTCCAGCATGTATTTGGTATTCATGATACAGCCTTACTATGGTTTAAGTCCTACTTGGTCAATAGGACAACAATTGTGTCCGCAAATGGAAAACACTCCAGCCCAGTTGATCTGTGTTGTGGTGTTCCACAGGGGCCTGTTCTTGGACCTGTTCTCTTCATTCTATACACTCAGCCACTCTCAAGTGTCATAGATCATCATCCAGTGTCTCATCAATTGTATGCTGATGACACCCAATTGTATGCTGATGACACCCAAATATACAAATCTAGCCACCCAACTGAAGTTGAAGCTACCATCCAAGGTGTAGAGAGGTGCATTTCCGATGTGAAATCATGGATGACATGTAACAAGCTGCAGATGAATGATGATAAAACTGAAGCCATTCTGATTACAACACAAAGACATTCTCATTCACATCCTTTATCTCAAACAATAAATATCAGCAACATCAACATTAAATTCACACAGTCAGTACGAAATCTAGGTGTTACTCTCGACAGTACTCTCTCATTGCACCAACATGTCATGATATGCAAGGCTGCATATCTTGAGCTGAGACGCATCAGCTCCATTTGCATGTATCTTTCAGTTGATGCCACTAAAACACTTGTGTGTTCCTTAATACTTTCAAGACTGGACTATTGTAACTCAATTCTGTCTGGTTCGTCTCCATATCTACTCCAGAAACTTCAAAAGGTTCAAAACACAGCTTCTCAGGTCATCCTTAGAGTACCACAATCAGAGTACGCCTCCCCCTGCTCTGTACCCTACACTGGCTATCCATTCGATCCAGAATTAAACACAAAATTTGTTCTCTGTGCTACGTTTCCCTGACGGGCTCCAGTCCAACATACCTATCTGACCTCACTCATGTGTACGCACCAGCAAGATACTTACGCTCCTCTTATGACACTCGTATTCTCATTATTCCCACTATGAAAATGAAATCATTTGGACAACGTTCTTTTGCATACCAGGACCCAACAACGTGGAATGAATTGCCCACTGAACTTAGACACAAAGATACAGTAATCTCATTCAAGAGAGCTCTTAAAACTCACCTATTTCAACTGCAAGAACAGACTTAAAGACCTAATAATGCTTCCTTACCTTAAAATTTACAGCATGTTTTCTGTTTTCTAATTTCGTGGTGTTTGTTTTTATTTTTGTAATCATAGCATTATATGTGTGTCTTAAGTGTTGTCAAAAGTTTTAAAGCGTTTAGAGCTTATAAAGATTAGGCGCTATACAAAGTCATTATTATTATTATTATTATTATTATTATTATTATTATATTTTTTATATGTTTGCATGATGTCTTTGCTTTAAATGAGCCAAAGATTTCATGCACCAGCACTCAAACACACACGGCCATCTGTGTGTGTGTGTGTGTGTGTGTGTGTGTGTGTGTGTGTGTGTGTGTGTGTGTGATTTGGATTATTAATGTAGCTTTAACAATTTTTTTAGTCACATCGCTACTATGTCTGCAGTGAGGAACTTTACAGTGATGTTTAGCACTGGGGCATCATGCCGCGGACATGGGCAATCATACCCCCCCCCCCCGTCACATTACTCTGACGGCCAGGTCGACCAGTCCTAACATTACCCTCTTCATGCTGAGCGCCAAGCTGGGCAGCTGCTAGCCAATTTGTTAGCCTTTGGTATGACTAGGCAGGGGTTCAAACCCGCGACCTCCCGCATCCAAGGTGGACTGTCTAACCATTTAGGCCACCGGAGCGAGGTCACGGCCGTGTGCTCATCCTCAATGAAGAAAAGAGTGGTGTCGAAGGTAAGGACACGTTATATAGGAAAAGTCACTCGATAAGAAAACGGAATTTAATACTGAGCCATACTAACATTCTGTTAAGAAATGTAAGTTAATAACGTCAATAACGTATACATTACACACACAAACCTACGCATACAGATAGAGAGAGAGATAGAGAGAGCCAAAGAAGAGGACAAGGGCATAGTTATCTGTCTGTATCATGACTGTGATTCTATACTCATTCAGCACACGATCTCAACGTTTCCCAACTAGCAGATAAAGAGACATAGGTAGGGTTTTTCGAAACATGTTTACCTTAATCTTTCCGTCTCAGTTCTTCACGTCAAACGTTTGCATTTGTTGTAAACGTAAATACAGTAAACTTCTGACCCAAAAGCCTCAGGAAATAACTCTTCAATGGGAGAATAATTTCATTATTTTCTTATAGGTACATTAGTCGAAGTTGAAAACTGTACAACCGGCACTCGGATATATCAACTTTTTGAAGTTTCTGAAGATATTGAGACGAACCAGACAGAATTGAGTTACAATAGTCCAGTCTTGAAAGTATTAAGGAACACACAAGTGTTTTAGTGGCATCAACTGAAAGATTCTTGCAAATGGAGCTGATTCGTCTCAGCTCAAGATATGCAGCCTTGCATATGTTCATGACATGTTGATGCAATGAGAGAGTACTGTCGAGAGTGACACCGAGGTTTCGTACTGACTGTGTGAATTTAATGTTGGTGTTGCTGATATTTATTGTCTGAGGTAAAGGATGTGAATGAGAAAGTCTTTGTGTTGTAATCAGAATGGCTTCAGTTTTATCATCATTCATCTGCAGCTTGTTACATGTCATCCATGATTTCACATCGAAAATGCACCTCTCTACGCCTTGGATGGTAGCTTCAACTTCAGTTGGATGGCTAGATTTGTATATTTGGGTGTCATCAGCATGCAATTGGTGAGACACTGGATGATGATCTATGACACTTGAGAGTGGCTGAGTGTATAGAATGAAGAGAACAGGTCCAAGAACAGACCCCTGTGGAACACCACAGCATAGATCAACTGGGCTGGAGTGTTTTCCATTTGCGGACACAATTTGTGTCCTGTTAACCAAGTAGAACTTGAACCATAGTAAGGCCGTATCATGAATGCCAAATACATGCTGGAGACGGTGAAGTAATATATCATGGTCTATTGTGTCAAATGCTGCAGACAAGTCAAGGAGAGTGAGCACTGTAATCTTTCCGCTATCCAAAGCAGAGAGAAGATCATTGACTACTTTCAGAAGAGTAGTTTCAGTACTGTGGCAAGGGCGATATGCAGACTGTACATTGCTATAAAGATTGTTTGAATTCAGATGAGATACAAGTTGGGATAGAACCACTTTTTCTAAGATTTTTGACATGAATGGGAGATTAGAAACTGGGCGATAGTTCTTTAAATCATTATGGTCGAGTGTTGGTTTCTTCAGCAGAGGCTTTACAATGGCAGTTTTAAAAATTAATGGGAATTCCCCAAATGAGAGGGAGGTATTAATAACATCAGTTAGTGAAAGCAATATTGGATCCAAGCACTCTAGCAGCAGTGACGTCGGAATCGGATCAAGTTCACATGACTTTGGTGCACTCTTCATCACGATTGTACGTACTAAATCCATAGAGACAGGTTCAAATGCTGCTAACGGTTGCCGCTGAAATTCTGTATCGCAACTGTATGGTGACGACTAGTCAGTTGAAATTGTGTTGTCAAGTTTATCTCTGATGGTTTGTACTTTGTCACGGAAGAAATTTTCAAACAGGTCCGGAAGGTCGACTAGAGAGAAGGCAGCTGGAAGTGGTGTACATTTGTTCCTTGACATCAGCTTGTTAGTAATCTCAAATTGCTCTTTGCAGCTGGAACTTTCCATGATCTTAGTACTGTAGTGGGCTGATTTCGCTGCATGGACTATGTTTATAATCGCATGCTTACAACAGGCAGAACAGAGAAGCATCATTCAAAATGGACTGTGAGAATATATTTTCAAATAATTGACTAGAATGGCGGGAAGTTGATGTGACAGCAATGTATTGTGATGTTTATTGTACGATATACAAAGAAAATAATATGTACACACGTAATTATGTTTGAAGGGTAATACTATGGAGATAAAATCAAGCATTATGTTTTTCAAACTCAGTCAAATATAAACATCAGACAATGTTTAATGATATTTCTAAGATTAAAATCCTTATAAATATAAGTAGCTAAATTATTCCCAATTTTAGTGTTCTAGAAATTTAATCATATTGCGACTTTTCTGATTCATTTATCTGTGCACATAGCTCTTAGATCTTTATACATTCAGTTATTCATTTACATTCGTCTTCATGGAGGTTACAGTATGAAAAATGTCAACCAAGAATTAACCCTTCTAAGACCTTCAATAATTGAAATCCATCATGAGATAACTTTGTTGCGTTGGTAGGTACCATACATTCATTCCTTTTTCCTCCATAAGGAGATTTACAGATACATATATCACATAGATTAATATCCCAAAAGTAATCAAAGAATCTTGAAGCATGTCCACTTTTCACCATGAGTATACTAACTGGATGAAATCTAAATCTCACTTAATACCCGATGGCTTATCCACCTCTTGCATATGACATTTTTGTATACAGGTATGTGTCAGTATGTGTTATGCAAGAGTTTAACTTTGGCTCATGAACACTGTTAGTAACGTTATGTGTTAGTGTGCTTACATTTGAATGTACAGTTAATTAGTCTTGATCTGTAATATATCTATGTACATTACTAATTTGAGTGAGCATGAAAGATTTGAGATGGATGATAATTTACTGCACTCTGCATATATTTGCACATTATCTCTGAGGGCCTCAAGGTAGATTAACTCTGTTTTGTAACTAATTGAGTTACCATCATTAAATCTATTGTTAATATTATCATTTTTATAAAGAAGACAATAGAACTGAGAAATTAAGTATACATAATGTACATATATGCCTCCGTTTGCTTTAATGATTCTACAGTACAAGGAAATAAACAATCATATCTGAGCGACAGTTACAGACTTATGAAATAAATATTAAGAAAATATATGGTGTAAAACTCTCCTCTTTCCAAATCCATGAATACATGACTCTTGGTTACTTATTTCGCTGAATACATGACTACTGAGTACTAATTTCGCAGCGCCATTTTCATGAGAATTTGGCAATTAGTGTGAACATCTTTGATTATCAGGTGAGTCTGCAAGACGCGTAAGGTCATTTCAGGTGTGGGACAGAGGCATTTAAAGCCACCTATTTGGTTACCTAGTTGCTCCTTCTTACTTTATGGAGCAACTAATCTACGAGGACAAAATAAAGAAAAGCGGAAAGGACGCCACCTTGTCTGATTTCAAATCGTTTACACTTATATTTGTTAGCTCTTTGTAAATCTTGCCAATATCCCCAATTATCCTTCAGACTGTTTAGTTTTCACTATGATTGTGACGAGTTTCAAGAGAATTTCATCATGTGCAGCAGTAGCAAATGTCATAATATCAAGGACGGCATGGTATGTATAACTATCATTGTCTCGGCTTTAGTGGATAACCTCTTCAAAGTTGAAAGCAGATGTGAGGCAGATTAACTATTTTTAAAAACCGTGTTGCTAGGAATTGGGAAAATGAATTTATTTATTTCCAGAAATTTATTTACGTTTGATTGCATAATTATTTCAAACGCCTTGTACATTACTGGTAATAGGGATATTCGTCGATATCTATCAGGACCAGCTTTACATTTTCCCCGTTACCTTAGTAAATCAACACAATGCGATTTTTTCCATGCGTAGGTATACATTCATTTGTCAGAATGAAATTAAATCATTTTAATATAGCTGTTCTGAGTTTTTGGTCATATGATATGTTTTGGGCTTGCGATTTTAATAAGATGCCGGTAGAAGCGTAAGTCGCATTCAGCGTCTTTCTAAATTTCCTTAAAGGAATTAGGCACAATGTCATCACTGGCAGTTGCTGTGCATTCCTAAATTTCCGTTTTCTTCGTAATTGGAATGCGATTCATGCTGAAGACCACGTGATCTGCCTTGCCTCACCCATTAAGATCATGAGTAAAGTTATAATTGATGATAGATTTAATCGATTTAATTTCAGTACGGCATATTTGTTGAAACGTTTTACGGGCGTTATGGGTTGATGCTCTAGTGTGTTTTCGTTAAAGTCGTAAGGCTTGGTGAACTAGTGTTTTTCTTTAAAACGTTTATTTTAGAGTCCTAGAATAATTCTAACTGGTAGCTTGTGGTGTAATTGTATTTTTATTAAAATTTCCAGAAAACATTTCACGCCACGTGACTTATTATTTTTATTAAACTTATCAAGTATTTTGGCTTAGTATTTTCCTTAAAGGTTTGAAACTTTTGGTCTAACGCTGTCACTACAATTATTAGTGTTGTTGGCATCGTGTTTTCATTACATTTTGAGGATCGGTAGCCTAGTGTTGTTGTTAAATTTTAAGTCTTAGAGGTCTAGTGTTTTTGTGAAACTATTTAGCTACTAGCAGGGTGTGTGTCCTAGGTATTTGGAGAGAAAAATACTTTGTAATCGTGTGGCTGGTAGAGTATTAATGCTTGCAAAATATTTTAAATAGGAAAAGGCGGGTGGCGTCCTATATATTTCCAAAAACAAATCGGAGAATAGGAGAAAGGATAGTGTAGGGTGTGAGAAGAAAGGATAGGAAGATAAGTAGCGTAGTGTGCACAATATTTGGATTACTAACACATTCAAAGTATGTTGCACACAAAAGTTGTCAATCATTACAGTTTATCCAAGGACACATAATAGTCAAGAGAGGAACATGTAAAACAAAATGGGCTTTAAGAAAAAGTGCGTCAATCCGTACGAGTAAAACAATAACAAATATCTTTAAAATTACATATAATAAATACTTTCACACGCACATATATATAAAATAGAGTAGCAGTAGCACTGGCGGTATTTATTGTGACTGTTTTACATATTTCTTTTGCTTTCTTCTTTTAATGTTGCTTCAAATACCACCACTCAAACTATCCTTCATCTCTATTATCTTGTGAGAACTAGGTAGTTGTTTACCTGTTTAAAACTTTCAGCATAAGATAGAAAATTCCGTGAAAAAGTCTTTTGGTAACTTTTCGTTTCATTTTCTTGTTCGTTTTTGTATAATCAACATACCTTCGTTTGAAATATTAATCTAAAAACAATAACAGATTAATTTGAAATTGTTACCTTTAAAGCATCCCCGTCTGTCTCAGAAATTCCACTTTGCACATTCATGTTACCCATAAGTATGTGCACGCGTGGGAACATTATTGTTGCTTGAAAAATGAAGACATTCTTCGTGAGAAAAATTATTGGTTGTGTAAAATAGCATTTTAAAAGATAATTTGACATTGAAAGTCGCTGAAAGTGCTTACAAGTAAGTTCTGATTTTAAAGCCATAGCCACATTATCGGGACCGGGCATATAGTGCAGATATCATATCCGCCCGTCATGAAATTCGTTTCCATTCAACAACTTTTGAAGTACTTTAGATGGGTAAGCAAGATGTCGCAAATACCATAAAATACCCATGTCAATTACATTTTCGTCATTTTCTGAAACAAATGTTTACGCAGTTATGGTTCAAATTTGACATAGTACTCTGTCTTTGTGGTATATCCATGGTTTTAACGTGCATAATGAATTCCCGTTTCCGATACTAGGATAAAAGTGTTGTTTGGATATTATCTACAGTCTTGTGATAACGGAATTGTAAACCAATATATTTAAGATTTATTTGAAATAGAGTGTTGAAATAGGAAAACAAGTTTTTCATTGCCTATGGGAACAACATTTCTTTAGAACAACGCAAACAAAAACAGCCTAGTGTAAAATTAGTCTCTGAGGTCAGAAGGACTGCATTGATAAATGCTGAGTCAATGATCTCTTTGCAGATATTCGATGTAATCTGACCTTGTTTCTGAATAAGTCCAGGATACAAGTAGTCTTAGTGATGATCCTCTATTCTTTAGAATTTTTGTTTGCTCTAGATGACTTGTTTTGTGTTTGTAATATTTTTTAATGAACTTTAATCTTTATTTCAAATAAAAATGCTGAAGGAAATAGCAGTCTTGACTAACATGAAGTTGCAACGTTTAGAGCATTCTTCCATGCCCATGACATTTCCACTGCGTGTTTCTTTTACGTATAGAAATGTAAACACTCTGGAAAAGTAATAAAACATGAAGAAAGTCAGAACAAATTACTCGTGGGAGAGATCAAAGGCCGTAACAATTAGGGCGCACAATATTAATTTGACATTGAAGGCTATCAAAATACTCAACAGATATCTCTCATTTTGGCTACCACCATATCATCAAGACGGTGGCATATAGTGTTACTCATATATGCATGTCACAAATTTTCTTCCTGCTATACAAAGTTTGAAGAATTCAACAGATTAAACCATATTTGTCATACGGTTCAATATTGTGAAGACGAATGTTTTATTCATAACACTTTTATTCTAACTTTGGAAAGTTATATCCCCTCGTTCACTTCGAAAGTTTCTTTTCAAATGCATTGGATCCGTAATTTTACTTACAGTATAAAAATCCATTTCCAGTAATTGACAAGAATCATTGGTGCTTAGTAGGTCATTATGCCCAGTTTTCTCAGGTGATGGTTTATTCCTAAAACAATAGTCATGGACCTATATAATTCCTATCAACAAAAACGGGTGAAAGTTTGATACAAAATAATTACCACCGTGCTATTTTATCCAACCATTCAACCAAATGTGTCCTCTCAATCACAAATACAAGAACCATATCAATTTCAGACAAAACCGACATACTATATAATCACCATTTTGGATCTCGTTAACACTGCAGAATTAAAAGTAATATTGTCATGCTTATTACATTAATAAATTAACGCAAACACTGAATACGTAGTCTCTCCGGAAAACTGGGAAGACCGAGTACGTCCGTTATGTATCTCTTTAACTGTTGTTCTAGTTGGATGGATCCTCAAGCTTTTACATTTGTGACATCATAATTTTTACCCATACGTCACACATCAAGCTTTAAATATAAACAAAAGAATAGTGATAGACAGCAACACGTCAAAAGGGGTGGACGTTACATTAATATTCAAGTTTCAATAAAAGGTGAGACAGCTATTTCTTAACAAACATTTTCAGAGTAGCGTTTTTCTAAATAAGAAAGCTATTCGTTTTTAATAAAAGTGTACCTGAGGGGAGTAAATGGTGTTGATAAAACTTGATAAGGACAAGATATATGCAGTCTTCGGAAAATAAAAGTCTTTCAGTGTTTTGTAAATCTCTAGAAAACATATTTTATAAAATAAACAAGCATACAATATGAGAGAGAATCTTTTATTTCATAATCAAATGTATAACAATCTTATATATTTCATAACACTTAAATCTAAATTCACCAAAACCATAAAGTCTAATGTTGGTGTCAAACATGCATGCGAAAGTTGACTCACTGTCCTTGGCAGATATTAATAACCTCGTGAACTATTTTGACTGGTAAGGGCAACTAGCACCCGTACTTAAAAACCTGACGATGATACATCCTTTTTATGATGATCCTCTACTGTCCACGTCTTTGCAACGGTTGCAAAATGGGGTCGATAATCTAAGATGCTTCTTCTCAGACTAGAAATTAAACTGAAATGCTAATCATAAAAAATGTCTTGTTATTAAAGCTGTGTCGGATACTGAAAAGATGAAGCATATATTTTATTTCGATCCTAATAATACTGAGTAGGTTGAACAATGCACATAACATGGTTTTATATTCACTGGCACTGGCTCATTCAAACTATTGCTAAATTAATATCCCCTGAGTAGAAAATATGTACATGTCTAATTCCAAATGATTCTAAACCTACGAATGTTACTTAATACTAGTTTCAAGTGATAGTCAAACTCATGCTCCTGTACGGGTCGAAACGTTGGGGATCTACAACCTTCAGGATGAAACAAAATCAAAATCTATTTATGACTTCGCTAAAAATGTATACAAATTCGCCTTGAATAAAGTCTAACCTGTCCGAAATAACTAAACCATGTTTTTCCACCTTTCCTGCGTAATTCAGGTCAAATCAAATCAATTCAATTATTGCACAAAACATCCTTAACCCTTAATAGTTACAATGTAACAGAATAATACAAGATGGAACGAAATGATGTTGATATTTCGTGGAAATCATACAGAGTACAACTACTGACCATACAATATGTATTTTCGGGCAACCTTTGCTTCAGTAGAGTGTGAGCAGTGAGGTAATTATGCATAACCAAGTGTAATCCGAATTGAGACATAGATAAGGATTTACCTAATAAGGCATAAATAATCATCGGAAACGTGCAGTTCTTACATCATCTCAATCACAATAAGATCTTGTCCAAGTTTGTTGACGCACAATAGGGGATATCCAGGCGTTACCAACCATAAGTTTAAAATAGTCTTAACTTAAGCAAGCCTCATTATATTTTCAAACATATTTTCAGTTTAAAATTCACCCTAAGTCAAAGAATCTGTTTTGGTTTATTTTTAATATTTGATTTGATTAGAAATTATATACCAATGAAAGAGGTAGAGTTATCTCAGATCTGGCGATCATTCCCATCTCTCTCTCTCTCTCTCTCTCTCTCTCTCTCTCTCTCTCTCTCTCCTCATTATATTTGCAAACATATTTTCAGTTTAAAATTCACCCTAAGTCAAAGAATCTGTTTTGGTTTATTTTTAATATTTGATTTGATTAGAAATTATATACCAATGAAAGAGGCAGAGTTATCTCTGATCTGGAGATCAGTCCCATCCAAATCTCTCTCTCTCTCTCTCTCTCTCTCTCTCTCTCTCTCTCTCTCTCTCTCACACACACACACACACACACACACACACACACACACACACACACACATTACCTATTCGGAGTCGATAATTCCTCCTAACATTTTGGGTCAAAATTCCAATTTGAGGTATAGTTGACTCCAGCTTTGAAATTTTCATGCAGACATCAGCTCCTTCTTGTACACTAAAATGAAATATACCATCATTTATGTCGTTTTTCGATAAGAAAGAATGATAAAAAAAATGTCCACAAGCAAAAGACATAGAAACATTCATATCTCATTCTTTGTTTATACCTAAGCCTGAAACCCAGTACTATTGAAACTAAGCCAAACTACCGTACTATTATTTTATTCTTCCGTTTTTAAGCTACGTCCATGTTTAACTCTCACAAACAAACGTGCGTTTCAATATTTTATAACAATGTTGCTCACTGGACTAGAGGTATTTCTGGAATGGGATAGGAAATTTAGGATTATTCACAATCGCGGTTTATCTCCATGTTCTTCGTAAATGTGATACCTTACATGAAGCCCAAAGTTGTACTGTTAAATACTGACCAAAAACACCGAAACTAAAGCAAACATAGGGCACAATATTTGCATATAAGACATCGATATGCATATAGAAAGGCCTACGAAGATACAGACATGTATTTACATACATACATACATACATACATACATACATACATACATACATACATACATACATACATACGTACGTACGTACGTACGTACGTACATACATACATAGGAAGGTAGATACATCAGGAAGTCATAAATTCAATGTTTTAAAGGGTTGATTAAAGTCATATTTCGTTAGTATCGTTTCAATGTACGAGACTAAATTTCTCTAAGTTTTAAATGTCAGACTAATAATGAAGAACTAATGAAACAATTATTTTTGTCATTTTATGTGTGGATACCGTAGGTATGTAAAGCTAAAGACCAACCCCATAATCCATTGATCTACAGACACTCTGTACAGTTTCAGACCAATCCGTAGTTTATTTACCCACTTACACGGTAATGTTCAAGACCATACCCATAATCCTTTCGTACATCGACACTTGCACTATACTGCTTACGGTATCACGGTACTAATTGTTTTTCCATAGACCTCAATGCTAATGTTTTGTGAAATAAATATACTTTCTATCCTACCTAAGCATGCATGTCACCCACTGTCACAGAGAACAATGTTAGATTGTCAATTTGTCAAGGACAGAACCAGGTACTCCACTGCATTTAAGAGAGATAACTCTGCTGGAACTAGACAGGGGTAAGAGTTATCTAGTTACACCAGACACATTTTCAGTCATGTGTACCACATTTTAAAAAAATCATAAAAAATACTAAATGTGATATAGTTATGAATTAACATAATCTCTCATGTTGCCAAGAGGCTCGACTTTTTTTAAGCCTAACAGAAAGTACAGCTCTTACATAATGCACAAATCACAGCTAGTTTTGTGGTTTATTTCTGAATGCAATGTTCCCTACACCTTAAGCTCCGCCCACCTGGGGTTGTACAATTGGTACCGTTATACCTTACTACCAATCCAGTATTTCATTCGTCATTTGACACTTCACTTCACGGCTTAAACTATTTCCATAGTCCATTCACGCATCAGACCAACCTTATAATCTATATGTCCACCATCACTTAAAAGCACATAAAAAATGAACATTTAATGTGACAGTAGATTATGCATACATCGTGTTTATATTACAGTTCAGTATACTAATCATAACAAAAGGTGGCTTCTGCTTAAGCTGCTAGGTAGTTCCTCATTCCACAAGAGCATAAATTGCAGTCGACAGACGTCATAGACTCTCGGGGCTCTAGCAGAGTGTCGTATACCAGGCAGCCTGGTAATAAAGATGATGATTGGTAATAAAGATGATGTTCATAGTGGTAGTAGTACTGGTGGGGATGACAACGACGATGATCATCATCATAGCGGTGATGGTAGTAGTGGTGTGATAGTGATAGCAGAATTAATCAGGAGCAGCAGCAGTTGGAATATTAGTTGTAGTATCAGTTCCAGAAGCAGCATTAGTGCTAGTAGTAACAATAGTAGCAGTAGTATCAGAAGAACCTTTAGTGAGAATATTTAGTATTAGTAATTGTGTGAGTTATATTAGAAGAATTACTATTAGCAGCAGTAATCTTAGCATGTGTAGTAGCAGCAACAGCACTAGTAGTAGCATCAGTAATAGTAGTAGCAACAGCTGATCCAGCAGAAGAGAAGCTGTAGTGGTGGAATGTTTTTTAATCAGAAGAATTATAATTATTTTCAAGAAGGAAAGGAAGGAAAAGCGAAATAGCTAATAGTACAAACTACCATTTTTGCAAGAGCATTCTGCGTCACTGTCACTTCTGCACCATTTGTTGCTGCTGTCAACACAAACCTCATTACATTCGTAACCGCTGAAGTGGAGAAAAGGTATAGTAGTATTTGAATTATGTGAAATATATATGGCCATCACGAATTTCAAATATAAACAGATGACCGAATTACTGTTCATATAACAACGCAAATGGGAATATCTGTTTATATCTATATATTTCAACACGCAGATAGAGAAACTCATTTCAAAGCCTCTAATTTCGCTGCTGAAACTGCATAAAATTTTACAGTGTATGGAAATTATTTCATATAACCAATATCAAAGCTTTCATTAGGTAAAGCATTGACTCCGTTCCTCCCAGAAATTAAAAGATTCATAAGAATGAAGAAACAACCACTTTTGAACATAATTTTCTATCGTTTGAGTTCACTGAAATGGCTTCTGCAAAAACAAACTTCGATTTACATTTATTTTCTTTTGGCAAAGTTTTGATAATTCTTTATATTTTCAAATAGCGACACAAAAAGCCGTCATAAATATTTGCGTAATCTTTGCACTGAGTTAGAAACTGCGATAGAACACCTTCATAAATATAATGTTATGAGGTAGAAACTTCGATAGAACACCTTCATAAAATGTTATGAGGTAGAAACTGCGATAGAACACATTCATAAAATATGTTATGAAGTAGAAATTGCGATAGAACACCTTCATAAAATATATGTTATGAGGTAGAAACTGCGATAGAACACCTTCATTAAATATAACGTTATGAAGTAGAAACTGCGATGGAACACCTTCATAGAATATAATGTTATGAGGTAGAAATTGAGATCGAGGTATTACTATGCTTACTAATATACAATGTACAAATTTACCCGTCTTGACAAACAGACAGTGCATTCTTTATGACCAAGGCTAGTATTAACAAAGCTACTATAGCAAATTACTTCATTCTCTGGAATATAAAAAGTGCGCATTGATAACACTCGTAAATTTGTATATTAGGCATCCTCAGTAAATCTGTCACATCATGAATCAGCTTCGACGTGAAAATACTCTCGACCGTGATTAGAATTATTTTTAGAAAATTGTTAAATCAGTATCCTGGGTATAACTTTTATCAAGAACAATAGTTCTGACAAAACAAATTCGAAAGACCTCAACATATATGCAGAATAGTTCAGCTTCTAAAAACAACAAGGACAAGTTTACATTTGTATGCATATTACATTCAGATAGCATATTATAAGCAAAGGTCAATCAAAAATATTTACAGGATAACGGCAAATGCAACACTAGTTCTATGATTAAAATCTTTTACTATTTTAGTTGCTAAATTATTCAAAACCCTAGTATAAATGCTTTCCTGACTTTTACACAGATTTTGTCTTCTCTGAAGCATATATCTATAGATTTGTCATTTAGATCTTTATACATTAAACATTCAAATATGAAATGATATTAGACTTCATCATGCGACCAACTGAAAATAGTCTATCAATTAAATCTTCTACAGGCTTTAACTCTGAGTCTGTTAATGATGGAATACACTATATTTAGCCACTGGATTTCTATATTGCAAAGACTTGATGTTGTCAAGGTAAATGTTACTCATAATACGTCTTTGGATGAAAATCAAATCCTAATTATGAATAGTTTTGGCAATTGTAATGAATAGAATCTCTCTGTGGGATTGACTCTCCACTAAGAGAAAATAATTTCCATGAATTCAAGAGAAGACAATGTTTTACTGTGTGCGTTTTATATTCTTCACGATAATAAGATTTTCAAATGATGCTGTGGTGGAAATATTGGATGTTTGATTGAAACAGTTTTCATTTAGGACGCCACGTCCACAAGGCGATTTATTCAAGTGTAATAGCGAGAACAAGATTTTTCAGATAACTCTTTTGGCAGTAATATTGAATGTTAGATTGGCAACAATATTATTTGCTACCAGGTGGATATTCTAAGAATTCGTTCCTAGAATAATCATGCTGATATCACCATCCGATCAGTAGGAATGGCGATAGAGAGTTTCAAGATGGCCAATCAGGCGCCGATATTGTAGATATAATGACCAGCTACACCATGGGATGAAATCATGACTAAATTCTCATGGGAATAATACAGGCAGCTTTGGAGGAGAAGCCATAATAAACGTGTACTATCGGGCGGGTAAACGAAAGACCATTCCATAGCTCCTCTGGTTTATTAACAGTAACTTATGGACCTTAATTATAATCCTAGTCCTAGCCCGATTTTGTTACAGCGTGTAACTTCGATGCATTTTGTTACAGTGTGTAACTTCGATGCATTTTGTTACAGCGTGTAACTTCGATGCATTTTATTACAGCGTGTAACTTCGATGCATTTTGTGTCTTTTTACGTTCATTCTCTTCATATCACTTCAACAGAAATCATTTTGCTTGATGAAGGATTTATTTATATTATTTTGCTTATTTGTTCAAATGAGTTCTCTTTATACATGAATTTTTATTATACTTTAAAAAGTACGTTTGAGGTTATTTAACGTTAATTACAATTCTGCTATTTTATTTAAAGCATCAGCTGACCATTTATACTTGTTTACAACATATTTAATTATGATAGTATCTACGTTTGAATTAGAATTCTTCATTCCGTTCACGTTCTTTAAATCATTCATATAAATGTACCTCAATGCGAATCTGCCATCCATCACGCATGTTTTCTCTCTGCTTTCAGCTTATGTGTAAGAGGTATTTACAATTGATTGAAACTCATATAGCGGTATTAAATTATATTTTCGAACAAATAGTGAGTTATATTGATTCAAAAATTGGAACATCTGATATGTATCTCGTATCGTCAGGTCGATGATGACCATGTATTACCGATTCCGTAGCTCTCATCTAATGGCCAAGGCCCGCTCATCTCAGCTTGAACAATGATCCAGCGATTGCCTACTTATTCCATGCAAACCCGTTCGTCCCGAACCTTGACTCGAACATTATTCATCATTTAGTGCATGCAATATATAACTGAATTCAACTGTCTCTTCATTTATTATGTGATTGAACAAATGAATAACTTTAAAAAGGCTACAACCTACTAAATAACATGTTATGTGACATTAGTATGACATTTTCGAAATTTAGAATACATTCCCAAACTTCAAATATATAAAACAATTTTATCTTTTAAAAAAAAAACAATAACAAGAAAGATTACAACTTTACATTTCAAATATCTGTACAACTGAAGATTTCTTCCGTAAAATGGATAACTTCCTGACCAAACTCGTATTGTGATAATACAACGATACTTTACTCTAAAAGGACCCTAGCTATGATCAAACTGATGGCCAAGGATCCGGAGATAATCCGACATTCTCGCCCCAGACAATCTGCGCGTGCGGTTGTGCGTGAACTGAAGTGAGAAATTCGAAATAATTAAGCTTAAACCTAAATCCCCATCGCATAACGCTGTACGAGGCAATGAGGCCCCAGTATATTTTCGTCTCTTCAAAAATTGCATAAAGCAGAATAAAATTGTGCACTTATCACATTCAGACATCAAAAGGGATATTATAAAGGAAAAGATGATTTACACATACCCTCGATAGGGATAACGGAGACAAGTATGATCAATTCTGTAGAAAAGATTGTTAAAACAGTTGGTATGAGGAAGAGGCATGTTATGAATCCGATGTGTGTGTGTGTGTGTGTGTTACATTGAAAATTGTTACTTTGTGAATACATTTCAATTTTAATGGTGATCCGAAATTCATATAACGTTGCATCTATTTTCCAAGATACTGAAACACAGACTGAGGCGCACTTTAACATCGATCACTTGAATTGGTGAGAGATTGAAAAAGTGGGTTCGACGAGGCACTGACTACAGGGATGGATTTTCTGTATTCTGCGCCGACGATTGATTCACTGTCTTCGGTAGGCTAAATAACTTCTTGAATTCACAGAACCGGTACTTGTCTGATAATCGAAACCTTTATTTCTTTCTTTAATTTAATTTTGTCAACAACTACCCAGATTTAGTTAAATGGTGAGGGTTTACTACATTTTAATCAATCTACACTGATTATTTTTTCTCTCATAGGACATGAAGCACCTTTTTTCAATACAGACAACTAATATTTGTAAGTTAACGCAATTAAAACTTGTACGATGTGATAAAAACAAATACTGTCAATTAGACGCAAAATGAGGTATTTTATTCGTCTTTCCCTTTTGTTGTAATCAAGTAATGAAAGACTTTTCAGAAAACATATTTAGTTTAATCCGAAAATGTATCAAATTAGTTTATACTGTGAGGGAAAATGTAGCTTCAATTTTTCATGATGGCTTCAACGTTTGTTTGATAATGGAGTTGCGTGGAATTTGTATATAACTGATGTTTATATGCCATTATATAGTCAAATCCTCTGAGCTCATAGCTCAATATCATTATGATATTTTCTTCAAAGTTAGAAAACTTAGCTCTTTTTTTCTTAGCCAAAAAACTACATTATTTTGCATATGACCTACGGCCAAAACATTTATTTTGGGCATAACTTTTTAATTAGAACCATTGTGACATTTTGAATGGCTTTAACATGCTAAATATATAACTTTCGACAATATACACTGTATCACTGACCACTCAAAGCAACAAAACACACCTAATTCAATTACATGCTTTTTCAGAACTTTACAACCGATACAGTGGGGCGTGTTTTAAAAGGCTATTTCAGGATTTTGTATGAACTACTTGAAGACGGGCAGATAATGAATACATTTCTTACAGGTAAGTAGCTCGTATTATAGACCTTGAAATAATAAAGCATATATACAGGTAAATCAGTCAATAGCACACAATCATTGCATGGCCACAGTTCAAGCCGTATATATATATATATATATATATATATATATATATATATATATATATATATATATATACAGGTGTATATACCAATTGAAACAAGACCTTTTACAAAGTAACCATTATTTACATTTCAATCATTTATGAAAGGCCATAATTATTTTGCAAATAAATAGTTGTTTTAAATAGTTGTTTTTATAAATCGTCAGAAAATTAAATAACATGCACTATTATTTCGAAACAAACGAAACTGATTTGGCTAGATACTTTTGGCCTACAAGCTATTTCTTCATATTAATATTAATTTCTTATATTAATAAGAATAATAACATTGGTACATATACGATTTTAAATGATCCTTAGACTAAATAATTTAATTTACAAGCACGTGTTCCTTTTGCAAAAAGTAAATAGAAGGGGAACAAATTTCCGATAAATAAAGCTATCAAGATCATTTAACTGAGTCCTGGTCACACACATAATAACTGTATCTATGTTAAAAAATTGATAACTATATACCACTTTATATTCATATTTAATTGTCCAAACACTGTAAACAATGGCCTCTATAAAGAAGAACAAGTAATGTGAAATAATATTAAACATATATTTCATTTATTAAGAATTATAATTTATCAAGATAGAAAAAATATTCTTGTACTTGTAGACAGCTACAGTTTGAAGGGTGATTTATTAGGTGGACTTGCATAATAAACGTTAGTCAAAGTTGATTCATGATGCTTCTTTAAATTTAAAGGGAGCAGATTGATTAAATAATTGAATAAAGGATAGAGTTTGCATTGAAGGGAGAACTTATTCTGATACAGAGAGAGAGAGAGAGAGAGAGAGAGAGAGAGAGAGAGAGAGAGAGAGAGAGAATGCAAATCATATGGCAAATAACTGTCCTTTAGTGTGCACTGGATCCAGCAAGGGATCACGTGTGTCAGGGATTGATTAAAATAAATGCAATAAACTGACAACGAACAGTGCAAAACTAGTATCTAACTAGCCTGAGCGCTTTCGATTCTTAGTGAGTCTTTTTCAAAGGCAAATAAAAAACATAGACAATACAAAAAAAATAAAACAGAAAAACCATAGTATCTGTAAAACTTTACATAATTATTTCTACAGGAATGAATCCTTTAAATTTATTTTGTTTCAACTAGTTTGCTTCAACTTGATGCGCATGCTGGAAAATATTTTATCTTGACCTAGAAATAGATGAGACATAACTACATCTGTTATTTTAGGTTAATTTATGTAAGCGCAAATTATGTCCCGGATCTTTCATTGTCATAGTAGTAATTATAGGCTATTGGGTGACTAATAAGCAAATTTAGAGAATTATTTAAAAGAAAATGTGTCGGCTGCAAAAAGATTATTTTATTTGTGCATGGCTGTCTTTTTCTAGTCTTCTTGGTTTAAACGGCTTGGTTTCAGTGTTCTAAGGCGGCATATCCAGTAAGATTCCTTTTCTTTCCTAGTTTCGTAATTCCAGCTGGGATTGCGAGCAATTGCAATAAGTGTTATATCACTGAAAGTGTGGCCACGGGTGGAGACGTGTTCTGCGCTTGGGCTTCTATACAGCGTCTTTGTCATCCAATTAGATCTATGAAGGTTGATTCTTTGTGTAGCTTTTAAGTTTCTCCGACGTACTGAAGGCTACAGATTTTACATGTGATCAGATAAATTACATTCTGTTTTCTACGTTTTGTTTGGACCATGTATGTTCAGTTTTTCTCTTGTCACTGTGCTAGAAAATGCCCTGTTCTCTATCATATGTTGACAGGTTTTGCACCTTTTATCGCCACAGGGGCCAGATTTACTAGGGTGGTTTTGATTAGTGATTGGCGTTAGCTTCGCCCTAACTAAGATATCCTTGAGGTTTTTTTTATCTCCGGTAAGCTACTACAGGTTTGTTCGGGAGGATTAACTTTAGTGAGTCCGACGATTCCACGATGGGCCAGTGTTTCGCGATGATTTTACCTACTTTGGGGGTGTCTGGATGGTAGGTCAGGATAAATGGTATCCTATCAGCCTTTTCCTTCTCTCCATATTTTAGAAGGTCATTTCGGTTTGATTGTTTAGCCGTTTGGGTTGCCTCTGTCTTTGTCGTAGCCTCGGTAAATTAAATATTTAGATAACTCTTCAGATTTTTTATGGAATGTTTCATTGTCGGAGCAAATTCTCCATTATGCCAATCACGTGACCTCACCGCTAAAATGCATATTATAATGCCAAAACACCAACATTAAAAAAGGACATTGACTATTTTTATTAAAATCATTAATTTGAAAATAATATACATTATGAAGATCTACGGAATAATGTTATGTGCTTGATTTTTCTTAATGGATTTTGAATTAAAATTCTACTTGGGGGTTATTGAAAACACGTTCGGGTACATTCGGATTCTATATTGTATCATTATAGTACATTGCAACATTCAAGACTTTGGAATTCATTCGGAATATTCAATACTTTTGGTCTTGCGATGGGACATTTAGGATTATTTTGGATTTTATTCACAATACGTACGTGTCTCTTAAATTTTTGCTTTGTAACTTAAAAAAAAAAAATTAATTCTTGACCTGAATAAATTTGTTGGTTTAGCTTCCCTTCAGTTACGTTGTTTAAGAACTAGAATTCTAAGAAAAATTGGGGCCGTCCCCGATACATGATTAGCTGTAAAACATTTCAGAGATAGTAAAATTCGTCTTGGTTCCAAAATAATCTTATAGTCCAAATAATGAGCACTTTCTGTTTCCACTGGACAGTCCGAACAAATGTTTCCCTCTCCAATAATATCTAAGTACGACATTAGACAGGCTTACAACAGGAACAAAAGAAATGAGAATGACTCTAAAAATAGGAATGATTCTGATTGCAAAGGTCTCTCGATATATTTATCTTCTATTACGTCTATATTTCACAACATACCCCACGTGAGATATCTTACTACACAATTTATCTTGAAACTACCAATTCATGTGACCTAACCCAACTAAGAGGAAGTTACTGAATTTTTCTAGAACCGTCAAAACCCCATCAGCGAATGAGAAATTAACCCAAAGTCGTCATTAAGCCTTATTAAGAAGATTATTAATTATAATTGTCAACACATACGTAAGCGTTTTTTTATAGATACGACGTAGTTTTACGCTCTTAACAGCGTCACGTGGGCAAAATCTAACAAAAGATAATGAGAAATCGCTAAAATCTACAATCATGAATAAAAAATTTAAAAATGTTTGATAAAATCATGTACCTGGAGTTACAAAGATAGAGATATACATAACAGAAGCGAAAGCAAGAGATACATATTATTTGATTCATTATATGGTGGCAAGGTAAATTTTGAATGACAGTGCTTTGGGTTTGAGTACTAAGAAAGTCCCTAGTTTCATAGAAAATTAGGAACTACAGTTTAAAAAACCCAGCTGGAATTAGAATTAAGTAAGCTTAAATGGATATAATGGAAATGAAGAGAAAGAAAGAGGAAAACCAAATGCAGATGCAGAGAGATAGAGAGAAAGGAGAATAGGAAATGCAATATAGATGTGTTACGATTGACTTGTCTTGGAATGTTTTATAAAATACAGTTTTTATTTTCAAATTTTTTATTATTCTCATTAAAGTCAGAATTGTGGTACCTAAATAATATAGTGTTTCACATTGTAGAAAAATATTTGTGATTCCTTCTATATATTACACTAGGTAAGCGATATTTGAAATCGTGAAAATTGCATGTATTGGCGGCTGCATTCACATCATATACATGACTAAAATAGATAGCAATCTTAAAAAATTGAAAACACCAGTAGCTATATTCACACCACAAATGGACTGAAACAAATACAAACAAGAGGAAGGTCATAATTTCTTAAGCCATGTGGAGTGATATTTATGTAAGAAACAAATCAGTTGTGGGAATGAAAGGCGTATATAACAAATTTTGCCCTTTAAGGGACAGATGTGCCTTACATGACCTCCATAACAGGATATAAATACACGGTGAATTTCCAAGGTTAAAAAAAACAACTGTTTAGTCAAGAAGGTTGAACAAGATTACAATAACCTCAGACAGCCCATATTAACCGAAGAGAAAAATAATTTCATCGATAGTGATGCTAAGACCTATATTGATGAGGAAATGGTGGCAACTTTGGACAATGCTGCTCGCACATCTAATAATTATTTCTTGATTCACAAAATTAAATTGGTATGAAGTTTTCCAATCTGCAGATTTTGGTACATAATCATCTCCGTCTTGTGCGATTACTTCCAAATCTCAATCGGGCACATTTAGAAATCAAACATATGATAAGACTTATTGTAAAAAGAGAGGGCACGTTATTTCTGATTGCTACAGGTTGACACAAGTAGCAGACTGAGTTCATGGTCACGGTTTTGCATTGGAAACAAAACATTGGTTGGGTCTAACAAACCCCAGTCTGATTATATATTGGAGAAAGGTTCAATATCACGTATTGGCGATTCTGTCAAGCCTATTCCTATCTAAATATTAAGAGACATTAGCTTCTCAGAATCATTTGTTATCATTGTTTTCGCCTTTGTCTAAGAAGTCTTCTTCTAGTGAAAGTTTGCTTATGCAGGGAATAGAGTGCAGTAATCATCTCCATTGCGTAAATTCGGCATCGATCTCAGTTTCAGGACCTGTGACAGTTGGGCTAGAGACATCTTTACCCATTGTGTGCATTCATTAATTACTAGGAAATAACCTAGCTGGAGATAAGGTCGTGGTTAATCCACTTATAACTGGCTTTTTTAATCCAAAGATTGATTTTAGTGATTGTGAAATCCCTTATTTATATCCTTCTTGTGCAGTTACCAGATCTATGGCAAAATGAGTTATTGAAAATACGACTGATTGAAAAGTATTCCTTTTGCTGACTTACTTATTGGTCAGTCACTTTTGTATCTGGTATTGAATATTCAATAGATACTGATCACAATGCGATGGTCCTGTGCTTGCTATTCATTCTCTTTATCCTAACCAGTGTCACCAACGACAGTTTCTATTTTATGAATAACGGATCCTGATGAGAAAGTGGAGACCACCTAATGAATCCGCTTTAAAGAGTAGTCAGTAAGCTATCGTATTTTCCTTCCTAAGTCATATCTATAGGAAATTCTTAGTATAGTCCATCAAACACCCTTGGATGGTCCTTTGGAGTCAGTAAGAATTTATCCCAATATCTTGAATCGGGTTTATTGGCCGAAAATTATAATTGATGTTTCTAACTACTGTTGACCTTATAAAACTTGTTAAATGGTAGGAAGGCCCAATCAGAAGATACCTAAAGGCTCATCTGCAACCTATTCCTGCACTGACAAACCATTTAGCTCAATAATGGTTGACCATGTAAGTCCCTTCCTAAGACCAAGTCAGGCAACCAATACTTGTTTACCATAACTTGTGTGTCCACAAGGTTTTCAGAGACAATTTCTTTGAGGAATATTAAAACTAAAACCGAAGTAAAATCTTTGACAAAGTCTTTCTCTTCTTGTTTGCCTTCCCAAATCTGTCCATACTTATCAAGGATCAAATTGTATATCTGGAATTTTCCAACAAGTTATGCTTGAATTAGGCATCCAACAGTTTAAATCGTATGTCCGTCACCCTGAAAGTCAAGGGGATTTTCCAAGATTTCATCAGACTTTGAAGAATATGATTTAGTCATGTTGCTTTGATACTGGAAAAGATATGGAAGAGTTTGTTCATTTTTTTGATGTTTGCTTTTAGGGAATCAGTTCAATAGCCATTGGGTTTTATCCCTTTTGATCTAAAGTTAGGACATGCTGTCCTTGGACTATTCAAGCTATTAGAGAAACTTCTTTCAACCGAAATTTAGAAATTAGTCTTCTTCACTATGTCTGTTATTTATGATATAAGTTGTCAAAGGCGTGAGAAGTAGCAAGAACAAATCTTCACTCTACTCGGTCAAAAATGAAATTAATGTACGAGGAACTGCACAGATGTTTTCAACCTGTTGATAGAGTTCTAGTTCTTTTGCCCATACCTCCAAATTCCTCTTGGGGCTACATTTTATGGCCTTCAAACGATTGAAAAGAAAGAAAATGACTTAAATTATATCATTCACACTCTTGTGATGAGGAAACAGAAATAACTTGGTCATATAAATATGTTAAAAAGTATTTTGGTAGCAATAGTCCAGTTAATTGTTCAGTCAGTCAATTTGGCAATAAGGATTTGAGCGATGGAATGCGATCGGACTATAATGACTATAGCTTAACTAACCTTCGGAATTCAGGAATAATACACACTCTGGACCAGAAACTTTCACATCACAACCACAAGAAAAGAGTGAACTGAGACAGCTATTTTATGACTGTGGGCACCTGTTTCCTGATGTTCCAACACGAATAAATCAACCTATGATGACGTTGAGATTGTACAATTTACAAATGCTAAACAGCATCCTTACAGGATGAATCCTCTGAAGCAGAAATGTTTGAAAAAGGAATTCAATATTTACTTGGGAATGATTTTATGAACCAAGTAAAAGTGATTGGAGTCTACCGTGTATTATTTTGCCTAAGCCAGATAATCCATTTCGTATGTGTACTGACTATAGAAAAGTCAACAGTGTCACCCAAACAGATTAATTTCCAATATCAGTAATGGATTACTGCATTGGAAATGCGAAATATGTCTCTGTGTCGCCTTTCAGAACGATTCTCGATTTAAAAACAATGGCTCCTAACTGGAGATTTAAAATATTTTTTTTTTATCTAATGGTATAGTCGACCTTAGTGTATATTCAAATGGTGTTCCATTACTGTGCCGCACCAATGCCATCATATTAAAGTCAATGGATGAACAAAAACAACAACAAGCAGTACAAAAAATATTTTTATTATTTACAAAATGCATAATCATAATTTTACATGCATTATGTTGAATTTTATGCTCCGTTACTTGAATTTCTTTTATATTGCTGCATTTCATCTACATTACTGTACATTTCTATTTTTAAGCAGTTCCGCAATTACCCACACCCTGCATGTAAATTAAATTCTGCTGACAGATACCGTCTCCTATACATAGATGACATTCTTTGTTGTTGTTGTTTTTTTTTTGTTTTTTTTTGTTTTGTGTTTGTTTGTTCTTTTTGGTATCATTATAGCACGCATACCCTTACATATTCATTCCATTTGCTACAATATTTAAGTCCCAAGTTGATTTGTGTTCATTTTGATGTAATCATCACTTTGGTCACATGTCACTGACATGTAAACATCAACTATCCTGTGGCTTAATACCGTTGCCCCGGTTTTATTTCTCACTTGAGAACGTTGTATCGTGTGCGATACTGAGTTGCTTCCATTAACTAATGCTTGTCATTACCTGTTATCAAGTAGGCCTTCCTACTACACTCAGGCAGTTATCAAGTTGACCGCTAATCATTTGGTTATAGGACTTATGGTGTCTTCCTTTATTTATTTATTTATTTATTTATTTATTTATTTATTTATTGCAACATGTAACCCGCATTTATGAGACACATTGATACCTAGTTGCATTTATATACCAGTACCATTTAAGCCAACTATCGGTGTCTTCGTATCATACGGTCCATAAACTATATTACAAAATCATCTCTCCCTCACATTTCCACATTACAGAAATATTGCTGTCCTTCTCCATTGATACATCTTAATCAGAATGCCTTCACGAAGAAAATCATTAGAGTAGGTACAACGGGACAATATTAATCAAGTGAGACCTCAAAATCAGACCCTGTCCGCCCACTAAACGGCATCAAAAGCAATTTTAGTTATGACCCACCGCAACCCCCATAACACGTTATCTAATCGGTGACTTTTGCGCGAGGGCTATGGTGCTAGTTAACAACACATTACATATTTGCAGTTGGTCTGGTAGTAAAATAAGGTGTGACTGCTTGTTTCGAACATGTGGTAAATAGCACACTATCACAATATCACTTTATCAATGTTTTATACATTATATTTGATTCATTACTGCAAAACGAAGAAAAACATCTAATTTAAAATAATTAGTTTCTTGAAAATTAAGATATCTTAAAAGACTGAATTGCCGCTCCTACTAACATGCCAAATGAAAATTCGTCAAAACAAATTCTCGAGTGGTATATGGGTTACGTAATTTCAGGGAAATGCATTAGCTCAAAATAATTTAGCAAAAGTATCATTTACTTATTTCTGTGTAAATAACGAGTATTCCATTTTTTATGCAGGTTGAGAAATATGAGTTTCCATTTTCGACAGCGATTATGCTTAATATTTACTTAACGACGAATTAACTCGTTCTTTAGACTAGATAAATTAGCTCCCCATTTGTTTATTTTTTGTTGTTGTTGTTGTTGTTGTTGTTATAAACTTCTCTCTGAGCGACGATAACATCAATGATCAGTAATAATGAGACATTCTTAAAGCCAGATGAAGCTGCTATCGTTTCTTTCTTTGTGTGGAAAGCAGGAGTAAACCACGATTTGTTCAGTGCTGCCACTTACCGAATTCAAGTGACGTTTCTGATTATGATCCCTCACTACGGGTTTGTGTGTGCGCTCAACCGCGTATGTGTAATTGTGTGTTTATGCAAACAATATAGCTCGGTTTGAGCAGAAGACGGGATTATTAACATGATTTTAAATTGCCGTTTCAAAGACCACGTCGATATTATTTTTATTAGGTATTACAAAAAAAGACGTGAAGAATAAAGTAAACGTATAAACCTTGTCTTCTCTCTCTCTCTCTCTCTCTCTCTCTCTCTCTCTCTCTCTCTCTCTCTCTCAATAACACTTAGTCATGCTATACATAAACATTAGGACGAACTGTAACTTTGTTTTGACATGTGATATCCGTGTGCTAAAGTCGAATTCTTCACACGTACAATCGAGCAGACGATGGGTCTTTAGACAATGCAGTATAATAAATCATCGTCATTGAGTGCACTGGTACATTTCGTGAACCAAAATTTCTGTATTGATGTGTAATTACACTTTGAGCAGACGACAAAATATTGTTTTTCCTTCCCCGTTTTACATACAAGTTACAAATACGGAATGTACATTCACACGTGAAGAAGAAACAAGAGATATTAAAACGGGCTTTATATTTGATCCCGTTCACTGCAAATGAAACAAATAAGATACAAATATTGACGTCGGGCTCCATATAGTCTGGTTCCCTGATTCGTATACTCTCCGCGTTTTACTCAGGGGGCAGGGGCCAGTTTTTATGTACAAATTTAATGCCGCAATCAGTGACCTAGTACAAAAAATCATAAAAAATCAAATACACAAGTGAGGTCAAAAAGGTCTATATTTTTAGATACCTATATTAAAACAAAGCATAAGAATATTATTCACTTGACCAGAGAAATCAATGGCAGTTCATAGCAGAAGAAGTTTATGCACCACAACCCCAAATTTATACCTGCAATTTTCATGTCCGAAGGTCATTTTTGACACCATGTGATACTCACAGTGCAAACACAAGCCCTTTTCCTAGATGATAATTCTGCAAAACAGTGTGTACTAAACAGGCTGATACAATTGAAAATAGTTGCCATCCAAGCCGTTTTTTTAGATATTCTACTTGCCCCAAACCCACGTGTTTACTGCAATGGGAGGCTAGCTCTTCTTCCTAGCCGACTATTGGTATTTCACTATCAACATACTGCAGAATAACTACGGAAGATATACATGCCTGACATCAGTTTCAAGAACAACACAAGCCCAAAACACCTAGTTCACAAATATATCCATATCTTTAATTAGTAAACAATAATAGCTGAAAATGTCACACCATAACCTTAAGTTAAGAAAATTGCCAGGGGCCAATTTATGAAACTGGTCCCTGCCACCTCAGCTATACGCAGTCAGGTGAGCGCCGACGCCATATTGTCACGTGATCAAAACAAATGGTCTCGTATGGAGAAATCTAGTTAGGTCTCACTGGACAGTGCATCTGGTGAATTTTCATCCGACAATGACCTATTGCAGAAAATTGAGAATAATTTTACGCTGAAGATACAAATGAAAACAAACTAATGATTTTTATATAATGCATGCATGTGAGATTTTGACTGTGGCAATCAGGTTAATTCCTTATACAACTGGTGGCTTTTGTACTGAACCAACACTGCCACCAACCCCTCTTTTTTACATTCATTTTTGACAGCAAAGAGCTATTTTGACAATTTTCCTGTGACAAGGCGTCTAAAAGAATCAGTATGTGCCTAATGCATGAATAAAGTTCACTAGTACTATAACAAATTAGCATACTTTTCATCACCCCTCAACCATCTCTATTTTTAGATATTTACCTCTGTAGCAGACATACGTAAATACGTATGCCAAGTCGGCTGTACATTTGCAGCCCAAGTTACGCATTTGATCTCCGGTGCTAGTCTAACTGTGACAGGCAGTCACCAACCAAGCCAACCCATTTTCAAGCCTAACTCAAGTAAATCTAAACCACATTACAGATTTAGCTTCTGTGTGAATTTATAAATGCTAGGCTTATGATAATTAGGTTCACGCCTTCTACCTTAAAAATTAGGGAGGTGTCAAAATACGAAATTATCCAGTGAGACCTTAATCTAACCGAGGCACATTTATTCCTTTAATATTCTTTTTGTTAGTTGCACAATGTGAACTTTACTAATACTTTCGATTTGAACTACAGCAGTCGTTATAATGTGTTCAAGCTAAACCACCAATTCGGTCATATAATTATTTTCACAAATATTTGTACTAGTAGGCGAAGATGAAGGAAAAGGGTACACACAACAATATTTTGTTAATATTGCACATTTTACACAGTGTCATCTAGAAAATCCCTTCTTCAATCGATTCCTTGATACATTTTACGTCGAAATTGATGTGAGATGATATACGAAAGTCTAAATATATCCCAAGATTCAGAATTTGCCAAATATTAGGATCGAAATAGCAACCCTATTCCACGAGAGGGTGAATGTGAAGATATTTGGTCCAATATTGTACATTCCGACTGCATCATATAATTTGTAAAAGATTACATTTGCTATTAATTCCTTGATACCCTTTACATCACAACTGTTTTAAGGCGACAGATGACATCTTTTGTTTGCCAAAGATTAAAACCAAAATACCATCTCTTCTATGAAGGCGGGAGATTCGGGTGGGTTGTCTGAGTAAAGCATTAATAATTAAATAAAACTATATGTACCTGCCAAATTTGTGATCGAATCCTCATGGTATGAAGTTAAATAAATTAAATATCCGCTTGTATAAAGGAGTACTTGAATATTATGTATGTTTAATTAATTAAATTAAATTAATATATATATATATATATATATATATATGTATGTATGTATGTATGTATGTATGTATGTATGTATGTATGTATGTATGTAGTAGTAGTAAAGGAAAACAAGGTTTTTAGCTCAAAAACCCTCTTTCGCCTCCAAAACCCTTCTATGTTGTCATTTTCTTCAGCTCCGATGATGACTTTCATCTGACAAAATAAGGGGTCTCTGATCTAGAAACGACTTGTTTTCTATTACTACTGTTGTTACAGCCATGTTTTATGATAATTATTTTCGTACTTACTAACTCTCATTGGCAGAATATCTGTTAACATACTGTTAATAATACGAAACTCTCGTATTAAATCGTCCATATCATATTTTACACCTCGCAAATAAGATCTTATCTGATCAAGTAATTTTTTGTAGGTGATACTTGCTGCTTTACAAGCATTTTTTTTCAGTCGCAAGTCGAGGCTCAATTTTCTTAAACGCCGTTGAAAGAGAAACACCAACACCTGATATTATGAACAAAAACGGATTTAACGATGTACCACTTGAAATTATACCAGAGCTTGTCATGAGCAGTGGTAAATGTGATATTACTCGAAGTATTCTACTGTAATACTTGTACCATTGTTTTACACACCAGAGGTTTTTATGATAATATCTGTAATATTGCATTAGAGCGTCAACATCTTGTTTTGGAATTTCTTCAGAAATATGATTGAAATCGATGATCTGTTTTTTCATTATACAATATTTGCTTACAATTTTTACACGATAGTAAAATTTCTAGCACCAACAATCGAATCAAGAAATTCACGAAACTTGTTATTTTTAGGATCAGCTATAAAAGCTCTGTACTTGTCATAAACATCTGACCAAGTATCTCTATATCGTTCATCTGTCAATGCCTCATTTTTCTTTAACCAATTGTAGGAATCAAACGTGTTTTCTACTTCACGTTCATAAAAATCTATTTCGTTCACCAAATTACTGTATTCTCTTTCTGTTTCATCAATAAATCCAAGTACCAGGCTTATTTGATTCAAAGTAAAATTTTTGAGGACAAGATATTGTCTGATAATTGCATATGCGACTACGAAAGTTATCAGCATTAATTTTTGGAGTGATTTTCGTCCAAGAAAGGTAATTTGAGTAAAAACATTTACTCTAAGCCATAATTTTTCGTATTGTTTTGTGAATATTTTCGCGACTTCATTGTAATAATTTCGTAATGACAATTGTCTAGAGCGTTGGAGTGATGGAAGTGGAACATCATGTTCTTCACCTATGTCGTAATAAGAACCAATCTTTACACCAAACATTGTTCGATTGACTTCCTCAAAAAAACTTTTCTCGCTTATCATCGCTGAGATTACTAATTTCATTGTCAGAATTTTTTATTATCACTAGAGATTTGTTAACAATAATCGGATCATATTCTGGGGTCTTCTTTACGCATCATTGGTAGAAGTGCGTTCGAATATGCTTTTATAATTAACTCAGTATCCAGCGTCATTCTAACAACTTTAACTAGGGTTTCCTTGTCGTGGTAGTACATACCGAGATATTTAAAAAATTTTCGTTTTGAAAAACTATTGTATAACTTCTTGTTCCTTTTTATTCCTATTATCTTAGATTCCGCTAGTTTGTCGAGGTCATCATGGCTATTGTTTACTCGTTCTTTTACATCTACTCTTTCACCATAAGCTCGTTCTTTTATTAAGTTTGATTTTATAATCAAATCTTGATTTTCAAAATTAAGCTCGAGCAATATTATTTTAGCAGGATTTCACTTTGTTTATGTTCTTCTATACAATCATCAGGATGACGGTAACTGCTTATAATATCAAGGTCTCTTATTGCTTGAAGTAGTTGTGGTCCTCGCATATGCATAACGAGAATAAAATTCTTTTCTTATTCGGACAATGGAGAGTTTATCATTGGAAATGAAAAAATTTTCCTAGTATTTATCACACGTGCCGATAGTGATTCGTCCCCAACATATTTTTTGCTGTTAAAAATATTACTATAAAATTCTCTCGCAATGATCGTAAATAATTGTCTTGACATTTATTTTACAACGTTAGATTAAATCTGATCATCAAGTGTATATATTTGAAATGCTGTCAGTCCTGGAAACGGATGTTCAGCAGCGATAATATAAACTCAGAAATGCAAGTACTTGTTAACAGTATTTTCTGTCGGAATCGTAAAATATTGTGTTGTTGAAATATAAGAGTCTGTTGTACTATATAATATTACCCAGTCGATATCATCGTTTGATCCTTCCGATCGCCAATAATAAATTCGACCAGCACTAGAGTTTAATCGACCTCGCAAATGAAATTGCCAAATAACAACTGCAATGGGACATTTAATTTTAATCCAAAAATTTTCAACTTCTCCGTTAGTAGTCCATTCTTGTCTATCAGAAAAAGCTTGATAAGGATAATTTTCAGGATAATATGATGATGCCTCAAACACAACTCGGTTATCAGTTGCCTTAAAAAGTGTTCGAATATACCCAACATTGTTTTTGGCTCGTTTTATACCACCACTAAACACACTGTCAACGTACGATTTATTTGTCAGATCATTAGGGTTAACTGGAACATATAACGTTATTTTGTTATTTCTCATATTTATGTTACCTGACATTGATCCACCGGATTGTCTTAAATACGGAACAAGTGCTCCTCTTAACTGAGCAAAACTAATAGCATCAGTCTAATTAGCTGGTGGTGAGGTTGTCGGTAATCCAGTTATTTTTGAGTTATTGTTCATTACAAGGTTACCTGTCATTGTATCGCCATTTTTATCGACTTGTTATCGTCAACGGATTTTAGTTGCGTATAACACACCTCTTGTGTGCTATCAACATTTGCTGGTGGATACTCGGTTTCCAACCCAATAATTTTTTTACTTGACATGTTCAAATTACCTGTAACCGTTCCACCGGTTTGATCAAGCTTGTTATCATCAACATACTTCAACTGTAAATAGCTTCCCGCTTGTGTTTGATTTAAGTTTCTTGGCGGATACGCGGTTTCTAAATTTATTATTTTTCCTGATATATCCAAGTTACCGCATAAAGTTCCTCCTGTCAGTGATAGTTTGTTATTATCGATCATTTTCAGTTGTGCATAAGTAACAGCTTGTGTATCAACAACATTTATTGGCGGATAATTTGTTTCTAAACCTAGAACTAGTTGATTTGACATAAATAGGTTTCCTGTCATTGTGTCGCCGGTTTTTTTTTTACTAGCGATGACGTATCAGTTATTATTGGTTCGTCAGCGGAAACAGATCCTGTAAGTGATGTTCGAAACTTTGTGTAATAGGCCATATTATGTAAATTATATAACATAAAATTGTATAACAACAATGGCGAAGACAACGATATTAAATTTTGGCACCGAACGGTTAATCAAACATAAACATAACAACGAACTTCCAGATTGTCATTATCTTATTGTTGGTCGTACAGGCTCTGGTAAAACAAATCTTTTGCTAAATCTCTTACTCAACGATAACTTTAACTACGATAAGGTATATATTTGCACAATTAATCCACAACAAGACAAATACGAGTTATTACGCGAATACAACGATAAACTTCGTGATGAGCTTGACGCTGGCGATGATATATTTTTAATAAAACAACCAGAGGATTTAATCCCTGTCAACGAACTTGATTCGTCCGAACATAAAATAATTGCATTTGACGATATTCTGCTAAACAACGAGGAGATGAATAAGATTAAGTCGTATTTTTCATTATCGCGTAACAAAAAATGTAATTCAATTTATCTAGCGCAAGGCTTTTATAACGTTGACAGATTTATTAGGCGAAATACGGGATGTTTTATATTGTTTCCCGGACTAGATAATGTTGATGTGACAAATATTGCAAACGAGTAATGCTGTGATGTAACAAAAGATAAATTTATTGAATTATATCATCAAGCAGCTAAAGACAAATACAATTTCTTTTTATTTGATAAACTAGCGCGTGATCCAGCTAAAATGTTTCGTTGTTGTATTGACACGTATCTATAACAAATTTTATATCGCGTATAAAAATAAATAATGGATTATCATACAAAAAATGGATTATTGAAGAAACTTGCAGCATCTCAAGTTGCTTTTAAGAAAAGGTTGGAAGAAGCTCATCGAGAACAACGTGTTGCAGAAGAAGAAACTACCAAACTTTTTAAACCTGTTACCGAAGCAGTACTCGGTAAGCAATCAGAATTACAAACATTGTCTCTGGAAGAACTAGAAAAAATGAAAGAAAAAGGGTTATTAGGTTCACTCGGAGAAGGATCAAAAGAAGAAACTAAAAAAATTGTAGAGGAACTTGTTAGAAATATTGCTGATCCTGCTATGCGATAGGCTGAATTTGACAAATTAATAAACAACCCTCTTGCGCTACAACATGCTATTGCAAGATTGACGGTTAATCCAGCCGAGTTAAAAAGGTTGATACAAAATTGATCAGAGCAAACTAAGGAATTAGCTGAGCAACAAAAATGATGACTGAATCTATCATAGGAGAAATGCCTATTGAAAAACAGATAAAACTTTACAGAAAACAAACTATTTCAAGAATAAATGATTCCGAACTTACGGAATTTGTTCAAAAATATCTGACAAAAGACAAACTTAACGATCTTGACAACATTCGAAAATGGAGTAATGATGACTATAAAAACTACGAATAATTTTAAACGATAAAATAATGATTATCCAACAGCTGAAAAAGCGATTAAAGAAGCTAAAACAGGAGGAGAAATGTTGCCGATGGTGAATAGAATGAGAGACGGAATTATTGCTAATGTTTTACATACGACAGCAAAACAGTATCGAACTAGATCAGGAGATTATAAATGGACTTTCAAAAGACTATTTAATAAGTACGAAAGCGAACGAGATAGAAGATTACCAGAGGAAACCACTGGATATAGCGTCAAAGTTTTTACATCAAACGCAGAAATGGTTGACCGACTTATCCTATTAATATCATCAAAAGAAGCTGGTAATGCAAGTACAGAAATCGACAACGAAATCATAGACACATTAGATAATCTTAGATCGAGTGGATTATTAACATCAGACGAGTACCAAATTTTACATAGCAATCTTATCTAAATTATTGTTATAATGTCAACAACACTATTACTTGACTCGTCACAAGCAACGAGTGACAGCGCAAACTTTACTGTTCACTATGATCCGCCAATAATACTGGATCCTGGTAAACAATAAAAATCGCATTGATTTCTGCCGCGGTATGGCATTCTATGGCAAATGTAAAAACAAACGTCAATGACGACTTTACATTTAATTCTGGTTCTTGGGTATCAGTTAAAATACCACAGGGAGCGTATAATGTAACTGATCTCAACAAAAAGATAAGAGAGCTGATAACAAAATACACTGCCGCAGACAATCTTGAATGAACTCCAAACTATAATACGCGACGAGCTAGAATCACATTAAAGAATAATTTGATAACCGATTTTTCACCAGCGACGAGTATCGGATCATTGCTAGGGTTTAAAAACCAACAATACGGCAATGTGGCAGAACAAAGTGTATCATATGACGGAGATCTTCCAGTTAACATAACAGAAGTAAATACAATATTGATCAATTGTTCTATTGCTTCAGGGTCGTATTTTGCTTTAGGAAGTCAAGGTCAAACAATCTATAGTTTCTCGCCAGATGTTCCGCTTGGTTCACTGATGCAAATTACTCCTCGACAAACAACACACTATCCAGTTACTCCTGAAAATCAAATAACTAACATAACAATGCAACTAACAGATCAATCAGTACGACTAACAGATCTTAACAATGATGTTGTCACGTATTATTTACACCTATGCGCGATCACGTAAATTTTGTAAACCTAATTTAATAAGAAAGATGAGACAAAAAAAAGTTTATCTAAGAACTATTGTAGGTGGATTTTTTGGAAATATATTTACAAAAATAGTTGAAAATATCCCAGGAATTGCGCATAAAGTAGCACCAATTGCTCTTGATGCCAGCAAAGCTTTTGCGACGGGAGCTGCGTCAGCTGGCACTGCAGTAGGGCAAAAAATCTCTGATAAAATTAAGGGTGACAAGGAAATAAAACGAGCAATATCAGATATTGCACCAACAGCGGAAACAGAACGAGCTATGATAACTACAACAAAAAATTACCGTCGCCACGCGGTGAGGAGGTGGTACGTAAGCTAGTAAACAAAACATTTGCCTCAGATCTGACATTACAATTTTGTGCCACACAATTTTGTGTGGCGATTATAAATAAAAAATGGCAGTTAAAAATTATCTTGATTTTGGTGAGGAATATGATACTGACAATACAGCAACAGAATTCGTGTATGTCGAGTATCTCGGTGAAAACTCAAAAGAACCAAATAAAGCTGGTCAAACAAAATTTAACACCAGAGACGAAGATGTGTTCTTCCTGCCTCACAAGGCTATGCTAGAAGTTCGCGGTAGAATATTAACAGCAGCTGACGGTAATATTGCAGCTAACACAGAAATTGTGCTTGTAAACAATGGCTGAAGTTTGTTTAAAAGTGCACGATATCAACTAGCAAATCAAACAGTGGAGGATATTGATAATTGGTTACCGGTTGCTAGTACAATATTAAATATTGTTTCGTTTAGCGATGATTATTCGAGATCAATTGCAACAAATATGATGTGGTTCAAGGACACAGGAGAAGGACAAGCTATTGGAAATGAATTTCGTACTGGCGCTGGTGCTTATGGTGAAGACAATAATAACTTAATTGAAACTCCTGCTAATAATAATGCAGCTACAATAGGAGACTCAATACGATTAGCCGACACAAACATACGACAACAACGCTACAACAAGGGATATGCTAAGCAAAAATCTCTTACAGCAGGATCACAACAAATAAGAATGATGTTGCCGTTAAGCACAATATTTGGACTATCATAAGGTATTTCGAGGGCTGAAACACACACTTATTTTAGATCGGGCAGACCAAAATAATTGTCTTATTCGGGTTGGTGGAGCAGATGCAAAATTTGTGATTACGAAATTAGCGCTGTGGATGCCTAGAATTGTTCCATCAATAGCTAGGTTAGCAAAACTTAACACGACGTTAGAGGCTTTTACAAAAAAAGATTTATTTTCTTCAGCATAAAATTTATCAAACAAGTGTCCCTAACGCAAAATCAATTACACATGGCGTATTACAGCTAATTCATGCGAACAATTACCAAGTATGTATTCGTTGTCTTTCAGCAAACAGCACGACTTGGTAGCCAACTACAAAATAACTCTGTTTTTGATAACGCTGACGTCAGAAGAATATTTGTCAGAATAAACTCTAAACAATACCCAGAACGAGCGAATGAATGTCATTTTACAGCAGGCGCAGCAAAAAATTGTTACTAGAGCGTATATGTACCTGATGGAAGCGATGCAAAAATATCAGGACGCTGACAGCGGATCACAGATTAATATTGAAGAATTTCGTATGCTTTATAATATCTTTTTCTTTGACCTATCAAAACACTCCGATCGAATGATTAATTCAATCGCGGAAATTGAAGTAAATTGGATGCTTGGAGGAGTTCCAGGGGCTCCTTTAAACGTATTTGAGCTTGTGTCTAGCGATCGATTCTTTAAGATTAACTCAGTCAAAGGTAGAATGACTGTCCAAGTTTAATCTAACAACCAAGTATAAAACGAAAACGGAATATACAGCTAGAGAAAAATACCTTACACCCGGTCAAATTAAAAAATTATCAGTGGCCGTTGCCAAACGTAATTCTGTCTCTGTAATGATAAAGTCTCCGGGGACTGACAACGCCGCCGCAGTGAAAGTAATGTTGACGCAACAGCAAATCAATAAACTCGATCAGGGAAAACCCTTTGTTCTCAAACTATCCGTTGCGCAAATAACAGCGATGGCAAAACACGGCGGATTTTTTGGACCAGCACTTTCTGCAATTTTACTAAAGATTCAACCGGTATTAGGAACACTAGGACTAGCAGCAGCGTCAGGGGCAGAATCTGGAGCAACTAAAAAAGCAGTATCTGGAGACGGAATCAAATTTTATATAACAATAAATAATATAATGCCAGCTAAAAAGAAATCGCCAGCGACAAAATCGCCAGCGACAAAATCTAAAGAAAATAAGTCGCCAAGAAAAACAAAACAAGGAGGAATTATTCCTTTCGCTCCGCTGCCAGCAGGGTTAGCAGGCAGTCAATTCCAAACCTGCTAGGGTGTTACGTATATGTAATTAAATTGCTTGTGTGTTAGTTTTAAAATTCCTTTTTTTATTTTCATTTTTGTTTCATTACATTTTATTGTAATGATTATTTTCAAGGGATTCGATATTTTCTTTCAGTAAATTCTGTTTATCTAAAACGTAAAACCTATTACAGAAGCTCTCTCTGGTTCACAGGGTTTGCAAACACTACGGGAAAACGATTAGCTATTGCCAAGGTCATTTCGGCCGTCGTGTTAGTCTGAATAAATATTGTTTTATTTTTATATATTTTCAGTGTGAAAATTTGGTACTTAGATAGGGCCATTCTTGCCTACGTGCTAATTTTCATTCTTTTTATTGCGATGTTCAAATTAGTAAATCACGTAGCCTATCGCGTGAAGTACCATGTGATCTAAAATCGAGGCTTTAAACAGCTATTTTCTACTAGATCGGGTCAGAGTCGTTCTTAACACCTTGAGGAAACAAGGTGTTTCTAATTGTTGTTGTCAGTTTGATTTTCATTTGTTTTTGGAATTTAATAATTTATTCTCTAGGAAATTAAACAAGTGCACTTTTTTATAAAAGTTCTGGGAGAAAGAAATTTAGTGGAAATTTATTCTGGAGTTATACGGAAACATAAACTGTGATTCAATCGAAGATTTGTTACCACCAGTACAGCGGCCTATTCTGACGTCATCGTCTCCATATTGGAATTTCATCGAGATTCGAACTCGAATTTTGTTAGAATTATTTAGTGATAAGACTTGTATTTTTCAATCTTAGGATTAAATTTTGGATTATATTCACAAACCGTAAGTCCTATTTCCAATTTTTACATTGTTTTCTAGGGAAATAAATTACTTTGTCAAAATATACAAAGCTTGTTGGCTTCATTTTTTTCTCTTCTTATTTTTGTACGAGCCTACACGTAACATAGGGAAAGGACTTGGAATGACTCTACTGGGCACCAGACGCCGTTGAGTAATTTCGATATAATTGAAAAACTGAATGACATTGTCGGATTTCTTGGAGTGTATTCTAAAGACGAATTAGATAATGTACCAGCAGGTGGTTCGTGTGTTGTAAATATTCAAAACTTCAATGATGGATCAGGCACTCACTGGGATGCTGTCAACGATAATAATCATTTTGATTCCTTCGGATTTCCTCCGAGTGATCTTATAAAAAAATATATTTTTAAAAAATTTTTTTTAAAAATTACTCGTCTAATCAACTACATCCGGTTGGAACATCAGCTTGTGGTTATTATTGTATTATTTTTATCCGACAGATGTCCCAATCCCCTGATTTTTTACAGTTTATTTTGCAATTTGACAAGCAACCTTCTCACGCAAATGATGAGATTGCAATTAATTTTAACTATACTAAGGAATATGTCAACATAATGTCTCAAATGTAAAACAAAACAACGAATAGCGATGAGACAACGGGAAAAAAAACAAAAAATAACAGAACGATGTTAAAAAGCATTTGCGCTGTTTGCGATAGAAAAAAAAAAGTATCTTTTTAAACAAATTATCCGGAGCTGGAATGTGTCCTGACAAGGTTATTTTAGTAGATGATTAATTGACTAAAACCTACAAAAAAATCAAACATTTTGTATGCGACAGAATAAAATAAAATGAAATGTAATTGTGATTGTGATAAAAATCTTTGTATCGAACAAAATAAAATTGTTATGTACTGTCAATCATGCAATCGCCGTGAGGTAACTGGCAGCGGTATTGACATGCACAAATTTATTGGAAAATTACCAAAACCAAAAACAGGTTGAACATTGCCTAGCCATAGATACACTGGACCATATAATCCGCTAGATAAACAACTAGATGAAAACGATAATCCATTACCAGGACAAGAGCCTTACAATCAAGTTGATGCAATAGCAATGCATCATGATATTTGTTATCGTGATATAGAACGTCCTGATAACGTTCATGGAACGAGCTCAAAATCAGACTGTGAAAAAGTAATGCTAGATGAACTACGCGATATGGAGCCTGCAAATATGCGAGAACGATTTGATAGAAGGTTAGTTCAAACAATGATAGGAACAAAATATAAGTTAGGTCTTGGAAAAGAATTATACGATGATCTGGCATCAGAGCTGCATAAACGTAAACAAAATTAGTTTCCGCGACGTAAAGTTGTCGCAAATGTCGTTGACGATATTTGGGCGATAGAGTAAGTTGATGTGTCAAATCTTGCTCAGTTTAACGTTGGCGCTGACGGAGCTCCAAAGAAATATATTTTTAATGTCATAGATGTTTTTAGTAAATACGCGTTTAGTGTACCTGTTTCGGATCAAACTGGAACATCAATGACTGATGCTTTAAAACAGGTCATCGTTAGTACGGAAAGAAAACCAACTAAAATCTGGACTGATCACGGAGCCGAGTTTATTAATAAAAAATTTGAGCAGTTTCTGGAACAAAATAACATTTTAAAAAAATATGTTACAGGAAACGAAGGAAAAAGTGTCGTCGTCGAGCGATTTAATCGCACACTGAACGAGCTGATACATAAACATATGACAGCTTAAAATACAAATAAATACATCGACGATCTACAGCAGATTGTTGATAATTATAATAATACGAAGCACAGATCAATAAAAATGTCACCAAGCGACGTAATTAAAAATCCAATTCTTGCAAATGAAAACATGTATCGCAGGCATAAATTTAAAGTTGGTGATCGAGTTAGAATTTCTCTGACCAAAAACACATTTGAAAAAGGATTTACTCGTAACTGGAGCGAAGAAGTATTTGTTATTGATAAAGTTTTACTGACAATACCTGTAACATATGCGCTAAAGAATTTATTAGGTGAGCCAATAACCGGTAGTTTTTACGAGCAGGAACTGCAGAAAACTGAGCAAGATGTATTTGTTATTCAAAAAAGTTATCAGGAAAAAAGGTAATAAAAGCCTTGTCAAGTGGCGCGGGTACAGTGATAAATTTAACAGCTGGGTTCCAACTCGGTCGATTTCATCGACTGTGAAATAATATTGTTATAAATTTCCTCGTACGTACGTTTGACAGATTTACATTTTACAGGTTTACATAACGATATTAGATATTGTCTGCGATCGTCAGAAATCATCATTAGGTTAAAAATATTGACAAATATAAAGTCGAATTTTATATTTTTCTGTCGGTCTGGAATTTTAATGCTTTAAAAGTGTTTTATCAGCAGCCAAAAAGACTGATTTTCATCTACTGAAAAACTAAATTGCAAGATTTTCTTTGTGATATGATACTTAACATCTTATCGTCCAGTTGTCGGTCTGCTGTAATTTTTTTATCAACTACACCTATAATCTCGTTTTGTTCGTCGTCGTTGTTAAATAAAATGTCATCCTCGGTGTAACCAACAGACTCACAATTTTTATATCGTCAGAGACAGCATCGTCTGCTGTACAATTATTGTCTGCATAAATATCAGCAAGTCGTTTCATCAAGTAAATATTAAAATATATTTTTATCTAATTTATTATTATAAATGACTAACGAGATAAAATATCAGAAAGTTGATATATTAAATTACAGAGAATTAGCTGAAGCAGTTCGAAAATCTTTGTCGGGATATAGTTCTTATTCTGTCAACGTTAATGTGATGCAAGTTGATTCCAATAAAATTCTGTTAACAGCGGGAGAAAAAAATAAACTTAATGATAGCACAGTAATGACGCTAAAATTTAACAAAGATGATGTGTTAAAGTTTGCTAATAATTGCTCAACTAAAAACAAGCTGGAAAATATAATTAATCGTCGTATTTGAAGATGATTCTGTCAAATGTTGATTGTGATGTAGCTGATTTATGTATACCATCTGCAACTCTCTTGACCGTTGGCGAATTTATCTTGTAGTATTTTGCTGCAGCTGTTATTGAAGGAAATCTTAGTTCCTCATCTGTTTCAAGATTAAACGAAACAATAGGTTTTACTTTACTAAAATAATTATAATTACCTGTGTTTCCTCGTCTGCTATATCTTGTTGAGTGACAAGTTTGAGGTTTTCTAAATGATTATCTGTTTTAATACCGTTGACGTGGTCTATCACTAAACCATCGGGTATAGGTCCGTTAAAAGTTTCGAAAACAAATCTATGGCTATAATAACCAACAAAATCAGTTCTTGTTCCTCGAATCCTTATTCTAAGATAACCACTGTTATTCGAATTACCTAATACTTTTTTGTTTGGATATTTTGAATAATTCCTTTGTCAGATGCCTCATAAAGATCAAACACAGGATGAGGTTGAAACTCGTTTTGTAAAGACAAGTTTTCAATGTTATCACCAGTAACTGCGCCGTTGACATGATATACTCGTTGTCCTTCTGGAATTTCATCACAAAACAGCGTGTAAATAAAGTCTTTTCTAAACATTTCTACTCGCTCAGTATCTCCTTCTGATTTTGCGCTAATCTTATAACCAGCTGGTGTTGATTTACAAACGGTTTTCCGTACTTGACGTAAATAACTGAACCAAGTGCATTTGCGGTATAACTATTATAAATCGGATGAACATGATATTCTTCCTGTTCCTGTGCCGTCAGTCTTATGTAACTCAAATTTTGTGTCATTATAATAAAAGCCGTTTTATATCTCTAATTGATTTTTCAACTAGCGATATCAATCAAATATATAAAATGTTATATAGCAATGCTGAAATTGCGAGATATAGCCAAAAAGAGCCTTATAGGAGAACCTGCAAAAATAGCTACCGCTTTTGTAGGATTTGGTAACAGTTATAAGATTGATAATCAAAATATTTTAGCAAATTTTATCTCTACAAATTTGTTTCATCTTCTGCATCCGACTGTAATGCAAGAACTTACAGTACATAAAAGTATCAAACTAATAGTACAGTATCATGTTATTTTATCAAAGTTACATAATACAGATTTCCGCAACGAGATTGCCGAACCTTATTTAACAGCTAAATCACGAAAAATATTAGCTGGAACAAATATTTCCTCAGTCGCGGATGAAATACACCAGGAAATAAATAAGAAATTGGCAGAATTTACTGCATCAGAATCAGGTTGGAAATTTGAAATGATTAAAGAAGTTTTATTTCACACAGCGAGATATAACGTACTTCGCGGTAGTTCTTAAGTTGATCTCCCTCAAAAAATTAAAAACAAAAAATGTTGCATAAACGTAAAGAACTCTGATAACAAATGTTTCCAGTGGGCTATTCTATCTGCGATGTTTCCAGCAGAAAAAAAAATGCTGATCGCGTCGACAAGTATATTAGTCACGTATCAAAATTAAATTTTAATGGCATTGACTTTCCAATTGCAGAAAATCAAAAACCAAAGTTTGAAAAGCAAAATAATATTTCAGTTAATGTGTTTGGTCTTGACGAGCGTGAAAATGTTTATCCCAGATACATCTCAGAAAAAGCTAAACAAAACACAATAAACTTGCTGGTTTACAAAGGACATTACGTTTGGATCAAAAACTTTAACGGCCTAGTTGGCAGACAATATAATAAAGATAAAAATAAGAAATATTTTTGTTATCGTTGTTTACAAGGTTTTTCTAAAAATGAAAAACTGCAAGATCATCTCAAATACTGTATTAATGTTCTAAAAATAACAATACCAACAGAGAAAGAAAAGTTTTAAAATTTAAAAATTTTGATCATAAATTAAGTATTCCGTTTGTTATTTATGCTGACTTCGAGTGTTTACCTGTCCCTGTGGCGCAGAAAATGATCCAAATAAATCAAGCACCAGAAAAATACAACATGTTCCCTGTGGAGCAACTTATAACGTAGTTTGTTGCGCTAACGATAATTTTTCAAGTCCAATAAAATTGTACAGAGATAAAAATTCTGCCGTGTCACTACTAAAAAATTTAATAGATGATGTTAATAAAATTTTCAACGGATTATCTCAAACAGCTCCAATAAAAATAACACCCAAACAACAACTTGATTTTGATGAGGCAGTTAATTGTCATATCTGCGAGAAACCTATGCCTGGCAATAAAGTGCGCAATCACTGTCATCTAACCGGCCAATTTCGCGGAGCAGCACATAATAATTGTAATTTGAAATTTCCTGCGCCAGATTTTATTCCTGTCGTTTTACATAATTTAGGTGGTTATGATAGTCATATTATTGTCGAAGCATTTGGCGATGAGGAAATTAAATCTAAACTAAAATTAAATGTAATAAAATGTATTCCAAACAATTTTGAAAAATATGTCAGTTACGCTCGGCAAATTACGTTTCATCGACAGCTGCAATTTCTGGCGGCGCCGCTGGATGAGTATGTAAAAGGTTGAAGCAGTTTTAGTAATCTGAGAAGTTGCTTTGGTGAAGACTACGTCTTTCTGACAAAAAAGGTGTCTTTCCGTACGAATACCTCGACGACTGGAGCAGATTTGATGAAACTTCTCTTCCTGACAAAGATGAATTTTTCTCACAGCTAAAAAATGAAAATATTACAGATGACGATTACAAATATGCACAAGAAACTTGGAATAAATTTGGTTGTAAGACACTTGGTGATTATCATGATTTATATTTGAAAGTAGATGTGTTATTGTTAGCTGATGTTTTCGAGAGCTTTCATAAAGTTAGTCATGAAAATTATGGATTAAACCCGTGTTGGTATTATTCTGCGCCAGGATTGTCATGGGATGCTCTGCTAAAAACAAGCAGGACAGAATTGGATCTCTTAACTGATGTTGATATGTTCAATTTTATTGAAAAAGGGATTCGCGGCGGAATTAGCCTTATAACCAAAAAATATGCTATAGCTAACAATAAGTACTTAAAAACTTACGATAAAAATTTACCGTCAAATTAAATTATTTATCTGGACACTGTTAATTTGTATGGTTATGCAATGTCAGAGCTAATGCCGTGCGGTGGATTCAATTGGATAACTCCAGATCAATTTCTTAAAGAAACTGAGAAAAATCTCCCAGAAAATGTCAGTTATTTTGTTGAAGTTAATCTTGATTATCCTAGTTCGTTACATGATCTACATAATGACTATCTGTTTTGTGCAGAGTTAATGATGATCGATTATAGTTTATTATCGCCTGAACAACAGGCAATGACAACAGCAAAAAATTCGATCGTTAATAAGCTAATTCCAAATTTGTTAAATAAAAGAAATTACGTGATACATTACAAAAATTTAAAACAAGCAATAGATGCTGGACTAATTCTGAGAAAAGTTCATCGCCTGCTAATATTTAATCAATCTCGTTGGATGGTAGATTATATTGATTTAAATACCAAACGTCGTGCTATTGCTAAGACCGACTTTGAGAAAAAAATTTCAAGTTGATGAACAATTCCGTGTTTGTGAAGACTATGGAAAATATCAGAAAGCGAGTCAATATTGAAATTGTAAATGATATAAATCGCAGAAATAAATTAGTCAACGATGACGGTTTTGTCAGTATGAAAATATTTAATGAAAATCTTGTTGCAATACAGCGACGAAAGACAAATTTAAAGTTAAATAAACCAATTTATGTTGGTGCAGCTGTACTTGATATATCAAAGTGGCTAATGTACGACTTTCACTATAATTTTACCAAAAAGCAGTGGCCAGATTAGGAGTTGCTATTTACTGATACGGACTCACTTGTTTATAACATAAAATGTGAGGATGTTTATCAAAATATTTATGATCATAAGGAGTTATTTGATTTATCAGATTATCCAGCAGATAGTGGATTTCATGATGATGCAAACAAAAAAGTCATCGGCAAGATGAAAGATGAATTTATGTTTGTGCTAGTTAGGGAATTTGTTGGGCTAAGAAGTAAAATGTACGCCGTAATTTTAGATGACAACAACCTGACAAAAAAGCAAAAGGTATTCCTCGCGGATATGTAGAAAAGTGTATGGAATATTATGATTTTAAAGCAGCGCTAAACACTTGCATTAATTTTATTATAACAAATGTTATCAGAACAAATCATCACAAACTTGAAACAGATACAATTATAAAACGTGGACTAAGTAATTTTGACGACAAACACTATTGCGAGGACGGAATTAATACGTTAGCTATTGGACACTATACCAGTACCAGAGGTGATATATTCAATATCATCTTTAACTAATTTTGTCTAAACTTTAGAAATAATGTTAGAAAATTTAACGTTAGCCGATGGAGTTAGTAGCAAAATTAAAAAAATAATTGTTAATGGCCAGCAATTATCATTTGAATTTAATGATGAAATTTCAGATATTTGTTTTAGTAAATTTGATAGAATTAAAGTCTCGCTTATTAAATCAGATAACAGCAAATATTTTGATTATCTTGAAAAGTTGAGAGATGAACTTATGCTGAAATATGATAATCTTCATGATCCGATCAGTCAAGAAAAATATACAAAAATTATTATTGACCTAAATCGGTCGAAGGTTTTTGCAAAAGGTTGTAAGTATTTTGTCTAGAGGGTAGTAATGAGAGAGTTATTTGAATGTCATTGAAAAGTAAGCGGAAAAATTAATTTTTATTTGTATAAACATGATAATGAATTATTTCTAATAGCTACTGTTGATGTTTTAATTATAAGGGATGAACTTCCTTAAAAGGAGATAACTCTGTCTGTCTTCCTTGTATTTCGACTGGAGATAACTCGTATAGCAATTAAGCAGTTACGTGACCGTCGCGATTTGTGTCTGTGTAAATCAGTATAACTTGTAACAGAAAATAATATTTTACGCTTTTTACGCTGATAAATTTGATGTAAATTATCTTGCGTTAATTTCAATAGGTTATATAGCCGTGCAAATTCCAAGGTAAGTTATTGACTTCCAGCTATACAATGTACACTGCGACAGCTGTTCACAACAACATCCGGCAGATTTATTTTAGATCCACACAAGTCTATTTAGTACACACTATTTTATTCAGCATAACAATTTCTAAACGTGTGTGAGATTTATTTTAGGTCCACACTACAGTAAATTTTTTTTAAGAAACATTATTTTTGTTTATGATTTTGTCAAGTTTCTTGCTTCTTTCAGATTTTTTCAGAAATAATAATTAAGGTAAAAAAAGAAAAATACACCATAAATAAACCACGCCTATTGTGTAAGCTACTTTTCGACTTCTAAATATTGGTCAGCTTATATATAATACAGCTTTTACAGTTTTGGGGTTAATAGAGAAAAGCATGGGGGTGGGGGAAGAGGTTAGGATGGAGGGGAAGGGAGGGAGAGGAGTAGAGGGCGATGAGAGTTAGCAAGTACCATAAAACATTGTTGTATAATAGTATATCTCAGAGACCTCTTTATTTTGTCAGAAAAAAAGTTTAATCGTGTGAAAGTCATTTCTAGATCAGAGACCCCTTATTTTGTCAGATGAAAGTCATCATTGGAGCTGAAGAAAATGTCAACATAGAAGGGTTTTGGAGCGGAAAGGAGGGTTTCTGAGCTAAAAACCTTGTTGTCCTTTACTACTTATATCCCGTATCAGTCCCGGTGGTGTAAAAGTAACGATTTGCGTTCTTCATGCTTGCTTACCTGGTTCGAAAAACCGATCAACAGCAGCTCATTTAATGAAGAAAAAGTTCTAAATATACTAACACGTGCATAATTATATCCATAGAAAATGTGATGAAAGTAATATGCATAAAATATAAACAGGTACTATACAACTGAAATATATCCCTCTTCACCAAGCGGTTTGCAAACCTGGGTTAACAAAAGGATCTCAAATGGGTAATGAATTAATATTAAATTTATGAAACACGCAAGAGCTGGATATTATTAAACCATTAAATCCTTACCCATTTGAGACCCTCTGTTTATTACATACTTGTTACACTTTACATATACGTACAGTTTAATATTCTTGATATGACAACATGTTAACATATCACTTTATGTGATTCTTACTGGTGCAAATTTTCCCATGAAATTCCTGCTTTACTGATTGGCTTCAACCGTAGACATTTTTCTTAGTCAAGCCTTCTGGAACTCTTTTTTATAATTACAATCAATACCTTGGCGGTCATTTTTCAAATCGGTTGCCCAAAGGGCATTGGAGTAAAGAATGTCAGGTCTGTCAGAACATCACCAGTTTACCATATCCATGGTTGAAATATGGTGCTCTCTGTGTCATATATTCTATTGATTTGGTTGTTCAATTACTCTTTGAATTATAATTTGTGAAAATAATTCTAATTTTAAATGCCATTGGAAACGTACATTATTAATTCAAATAGCGTCTGGGACTCATTTTACTCTAAGCAAATGAAAGATACAGTGGCTGAGTTAGAATGAACGAAACTATTTCTTTCTCTTTCTCTCTAAAATATCTTCATTAAAATGAAAACTGTAAGAAACTGAATCTCATATGGGTAACAATCAAATATTAAATTTATGAAATTCCTATCGGTATTAAATACTTCTGCAAGTTATATTATCAGCAAATAAAGATTAGTTCATTCTTATTCATTATTATTATTATTATTATTATTATTATTATTATTATTATTATTATTATTATTATAATTTGGGGGAGAGTTAGAGAATGGAGGTGGGTGCGTGATCTGTGGATTAGAGATAAAATATACAGTGCCCAAGCTGTGTTTGCAAAACCGAAGAACGTACGGGCTGAACTGCACTTTTATGAAGTGAGCATATTGTTTGTGAAACATCAAAGTTAAAATTGAGAGCCGTAATTGTTTTCTGCAAATGAAAATGTTAATTTCTGCTTATTCCAATTGTACGTTTTAGATACAAATCCAAAAGAAAAAAGAATCGATCTAGATATTGATGTACATACAGAAATGAATTCGCACTATTAAAACATTTCAAAAGTTTTTCTGCGTAATGGAAGTATATCGATAGCTGGGAAAAATTAGTCACAACTAAAATTATTCTGGCAACGACCCAAGTATTAGTCTGTACCTAAACGGTACTTAAAAAAATATGACGAAATAAATCTCGAAGTCTTACAATTCATGTCTTAGAAACATGTACCTAAGGCATTGTTATCTCCAGTTAAGTTTAGCTGAAACTGGAATTTTATCAGTATATCAACAATACTTGGGAATATATGAGTCACGACTTAATGTTAGTCAGACAAGAACCAAGCAGCGATCGGTACGTAAGCGGCACCTAATTATGTACGACCAAATGAATCTCCTCAAAGTTTTATAATGCACGCATCAGATGTATGTACTTTAAAGCATTGTTATTTTCCGGTTAGCTTAGGTAAGATACGACTGCATTTTATGTATGACAACCAGTAATGCCTTACATTTCCTGTCTGTTTGTAGTTTGTTTCATTTCTGTATAAAACACTTGCAGAGGACAGCTAATTCTTAATTTAAGTACCAATTTGACTATATATGTTCCTTTATGTAATGGGTCCTAATGATATAAGAACAGTAATTTGCTTGTAAAATGTCGCGTCTTCCCATATGGTCTTCTGGTTCTTGCATCTACTGGACTATTACTACTACTACTGCTACTACTACTACTACTACTACTACTAATAATAATAATAATAATAATAATAATAATAATAATAATAATAACAGAAAATCATCGCTCTGTCTCTATTTCTCTCTGTCTCTAATTCATACTGCTTCGTTTGCAAGATGCAAAACTAGTTGAGAGCAGCAGTAGTTAGCAAGTCGAACCCCGGAACTGAAGTGTGCAGGTTCGAATCCTACTATAGGAAACTGTGGTGTGCCCCTGGAGAAATAACTTGACATGAACGGCCTTAGCACAATATATTATCCGTAAAGCACAACAAACGGAACCAAAAAACATTAGGTTTTATAAATTTTTATAATTTTATGGGTTTAAAAAAATCTTTCTTTCCCATATATATATATATATATATATATATATATATATATATATATATATATATATATATATATATATATATATATATATATATATATATATATATATATATCAGCAGCAGCGGCAATCCCTTACCCTATCAGGTCGTTGGGGCAAGACAGTTGACTTTACAACCAATTCTCTCCACCTTTGCCTTTTCTTTACTGCCCTTTGGGAATCTCCAAACCCCATGCCTGTCCACTCCTTAATGTTGTCTTCCCACCTCTTTTTCTGTCTGCCTCTTCTTCTGCACCCTCGCATTGTTCCTTGCAAGATTGTTTTTGCCAGTCCAGATGATCTTGAGACATGACCGTACCACTTCAGTTTGCGCTTTTGTACAGTGGTCAAGAGGACCCCATAGGTTCCGATGGCTCGTTGGATCCTGTTGTGGACTTCTTCGTTGGTTACATGGTCAATGTATGAGATGCCCAAGATCTTGCGGTAGCATCAGTAGTAGATTAAAAGGAGGTTCTGTCTCAGGGACCCTATCTCCCCTGTCCAGAAGGACCCCCATCCTCTCCAACCAAATACAAAAACACATTTTTCAGACCACCCCCGACCACACCCATCAGGTTGGCTGCAAAGCCGCTGTTTGAGATTATTTTATTTCTAAAGTTTAGATAAAATTTTATTTGTCAGATTATTTTTAAAGTTTAGACAAAATTAGTACTGACAAGCGGAGCACTCTGCCCGCCTGCTCCCCCCCCCCCTTACATAGAAGTTCAGGTTTGAATACCCCTTTAAAAGAAAAATAATTTTATCAATAGTTTCCTCATTTTGAGACATTTTCTGAAAACTTAAAACGGCCAAGAGAGCATTAGACAGTATTATTACAAAGTGTACCTATTGGCAAAGCTCGTGAATTGTACACTTTACTGACGGTACAACAAAGTACTCATTCTGATGTGGTTAAGGTATATATCTTGAAGGGTAATGAGTTGGTACCTGATGCTTATCGGCAAAGATTTAGGAATTGTAGTAAAGAAAGTGGACATACTCATGTCAAATTTGCAGGAGAAAAAAATTATTTGATAAGCGGTGCTCAAACTAGAAGGTTCATCAAGGTCACGATAACCACAGACAACTTACATTAATTGAGGAAGAAATGCATTCATAGTAATGTCAAGACCTACCTTGATGAGCAAAAGGTGGAAACATTAGAAAATGTTACTGGTACAGCTGATGCCTGTTTCTTGATTCACAATTTTTTATTTGTTAATAAGTCTTCCTCTCAGCAGCTGTTTTGTTCATCTCAGTTTCATACGAGCATTTCCAAATGTCAATCTGGCACAACTTATTGGAATTAAGCATATGATAAGACTGATCAGAAATCCGTATCTGTTCCTATGTATACTTATTGTAACACGAAATAGTGAGTTATTTCTGATTGCTACAGGTGGAAAAATAAGCAACAGAATAAAGACAGAGCTATTCCAAATACCTTTATTTGAAAGAGGTCAGTGTCATGGTTTCATGTTGAAAGGTTCTATATCACTTATAGGTGATTCTGCCAAACCTATCCCTGTTAAAATATTAATGGACACGGGCGCTTATCAGAGTCTATTATTATTACCAGTTACGTTGCCTTTGTCTGAGAAGTCTTCTTCTAATGAAAGTGTTTTGACTCAGGGTGCGGCTTTGTTAATGTTCCTCTCCAGTGTGTTAATCTGGCATCAGACTTAGTCTCAGGACTCGTAACTTCTTTACCCATTTATTACTTGGCAATGTCCAAGCTGGAGATAGGTTGTGGTTAATCCACTTGTAATCGACAAGCTTTGCCGGGCTCAAAAGGTTCTTCCTACTCAAAATGAACTCTCCGATTTACCTTGCTTGTACAGTTGCTAGAGCTATGGCAAAATGAACTGTTAGAATGATGCTGATCAGAAAGTTAATCCTTTCGCTGACACATGTATTGGTCAGTCTTTTGATGAGTTCACTTTTGCTGCTCGTATTGATCAGTCAAGAGGTATTGATCACAGTGATCATGTTTTTACTATTCATTCTCTCTATTCAAAAGAGGACCACTCGTTTTCGAACAGGAAGAAGATACTGAGATAATTTAGCAAAGATACTGTTTGTTTAAAATGGCTATTAGCGAAATGGACGCCACACAAGAACCCACGTGTTATTTTGTGGAAAATGGGATCCTTATGAGAAAATGTAGACCACCTGAGGTATCCGCTGGTGACGAGTGGTCAAAGAGCTATCAAATTGTGATTCCTAAGTCAGATCGACAGGAAATTCATAGTCTAGCCAATGGAACTCATTTGGATAGTCATTTGCGCATCAATAAGACTTACCACGAGATCTTGAATCATTTTACGGCCGAAAATTAAAGTGATGTTGTAAATACTGTATATCTTGTCACACTTGTCGAAAGGTATAAGATTGCATTCATTCAGAGTAGGATTTAAACCATGGTTTGTGGGGATTTGATATCAATTATTCCTGCCGCATCTGAGTATCTTACATGTCATAATAATCGGTTGACACATATTTGTTTTATCGTTGTGGATCAAGAAGGGCACGTTGTAGAACTGTATTGTAAAACACTGATGATACGACTGTAAATTTGAGATCGAACTAACATTTTCATATAATGACAGTAGTGCATGGACGTGTGAAATTCCATGCGCGTTGTTAACGCGAAAAATTAAGTTTACGCGACTTATTATGGAACTGGCCTCGGTGATGTTGTTCGTGGATTGTTTACTGGCGCACCAAAGGTGCTCACAGCCTTATCATCGCGCGCTGCACCAAAGACAAGACACCCAACAACGACTTTCTGATTCGGTGTTTGCAAATCAAGCAATGGAAAGTAGATTACATTTGAGAATATGAGTGTCATATACTATTTCGCCAGTTACTGCTTTGCGTCACTGTATGACTCTTGCTGCTTGCTTGGCCACTTCACTTTCGTGGATTTCACTTCCCCCATACGTGCCTCGTGATCCCATGAGAGATGACATTGGTCACGTGGGTGATCAGGGACAAGGTTGCAATGGCAGCATCAGGTTGGGAGCAAGATCATAAAAGAAGAAAACGTCAAAAATATAACTGCGTAATTTTATATTTCTGCAAACAAGTGTTGCAGTTTTCGTTTTTTGACTTTCGGAAGCAATAATTTCAGCAAATTGGGTTGCACCTTTGCAGTGGCAAAGTGTTGCAGGTAACTTCCCAAATTTTGCGACTTTTCACCGGAACAATGGAGGGGGCAAAGCGCCCAAGGCAGATCCAAGAGGGGTCAGGTTTAATGATTGAATGTTCAAAAATTGTCGGAAACGCAAGGAAGGTGTCACAGATGGTGTAAGTACGTTTTCCGCTGAGGTTTTCATGGGGAAACAAGCGCGTTTGCCATCAGCAACTGCCTCCATACATGCGAGTAGTGAAGGGGGGCGACATAGGGTCTATCGGACTTCTATGTTAAAATAGGGTCCGGGCACTTTAGGGTCAAATGGGACTTTAACATGGGTGGGCTGCTCTAGGGTCAATGTGAATTTTACATAGGGAATGTATTGCGACAATAGGAATGAAACAGGTGTTGTGACGTCACGGTACTGGACATTGGCAACAATGTTACAAGGGTTTGACCTGAATACGCTCTACCCTAGGTAGAGACAAATATATATAGTAGAGACATACACATTTATATATTTAACACAACCATAGATTGATGAACATCAATCTACCACAATTAAAATATAAAATCGACTAAAAAATTATTTAGGAAGAGAATAATTTATTGGAAGCAAACATAGAATATAAAATCGACTAAAAACTTTTTTAGGCAAGAAACAATAAATCTTTTCGAGACAGCTGAGTGGCCCTAAAAAGGGCCTTTGGGTTTCTTCTTTTTTGTCTTCTAAGTTCTCTTTTCCTCCACCAACTTCTTATTTTTTCTCCTACATTCTTATTTTTTTTTTTTTTTTTTTTTTTCATCTTTTTCCTCCTTCTCCTTCTCCTTCTCCTCTTCCTCTTTTTTCATCTTTCCATTCTCCTTTTTCTTTTTCTCTCTTTTTGTTCCAAGTTCTTATTTGGATCTATCTTCGTCATATTCTTTCTCCTCCTTTTCCTGTTTTATCATTTCGTTCAATGTCTTTCCCTTTCTTTAAATTGTTGACCTCCATAGCCAATATGTGTGGGCTATAAGACCTAAACTGCTTTGCTACCAGCATCTCCTCCACCTAAACTGCTTTGCTACCAGCATCTCCTCCACCATACCTAGGGTATCTACTACCTCTTGTAACTTTATCAGTTTCTGCAAATGGTTGTTTGTCGCCATGGCTTGTTATTCAGTGTTGAATGGCGCGAATGACGACCGCTATGCTTTATATACGTGAAGCTCGGACTTGAAAGAAAACATCCCTTACATTAACTTCACATATTATATACTATCCACACAGAAGGGAAGAGAAAAAAACACCATATCTACTATGAAAAACCCTAATATATACTATCTACACAGAAGGGAAGAGAAGAAAAAACACACCAATATCTACCTCCAAAAACACACCATATCTACTATCAAAACCCCCAATATCTACTATCCACACAAAAGGGAAGAGAAGAAAAAAACACACCATATCTACTATCCACATAGAAAGGAAGACAAGAACAAAAAAATACACCATATCTACTATCCCCACAGAAGGGAAGAGAAGAAAAAACACACCATATCTACTATCCACACAGGTATGCGGGCACAGCAACACACAAGCACACACACACACACTAACACACACACACAAACACACACATCAGTAAAGGAGTTAGTGTTTATAGTCACACTACTCCACATTCACACAATTTGGCAACTTGAATAGTCTCTTTTCTAGAGATCTTGTTAGCCCTGAGAAGGGCTGTTTTTTAGAACTTCAGATGCACCTGGTTAATGGTGACATCTCCCAGACCTGACACCACAGACACATAGTCGGCTCCAGTCGTTGTTCCAACTGATTTGAGTGGGTGAGAGCGCTGAAGGGGAATGAGTGGCCTCATCATCCCAGTTTTCACTTTGTGGAATAGTGAAGACTTCTGTCTATCTTCTCCTATGCCACACGCGGGGATGATGAGGTCTCCTTATTTCCTCTTCCCAGTTTTCAGTCTGGCGAACCACTGGTCTTTGTACTGGTGGCAGAGGCTGTGGCTGTGGCTGTAACTGACGGGCCTGTGGTGGTGGTGCTATTGCCTGTGGAGGCGTCCTCACCTCAGGCTTGACCTCACACTGAGGAATCAGTATGATGTGTGGCAGGATTCTTTCTTCCTTCTCTCTCTTCTTTTCCCTCTTTTCCTCCTCTTCTCCTATTCTGGCTTCCTCCTGTATTTTCTCCATGGCCAGCTCATCCAATAAACGCCTGGCATACTCCAGGTGCATCTGAGGTTCCAACAATTTAGCTATTCTGTTACTCATCTTCAATGTTGATAAGTCAACGATGGGTAGCCAGACTGACGATCGATGCGATTTATATTCCTGAAGCAAGGACGTGAAGGAAAACATTCCCTTACACCAAAACTTACAATACCACTATTACCATAACATGGAACGCGCGGACCTAAAAGAAACACTCACGTTGACTTTTTACTTACAAACACGTACATGCTATCTAACTAGTCAGAAAAACGAAGTGTGGATAGACACACTTCTATTTTTTGGACATAAAACAGAGAAACGATGTGCTTATAGACACACTTCTATTTTTTAACATAAACACGAATTTTGGCAATTTAATTAGTATGTCTTTTCTAGAGTGTTGGGGTAGCCCAGAAAAGCGCTGTTGTGATAACGGGGAGTTATGGCAATCTATTATTGTCTATGAATGCGTCCCCGTCTGGCGGCAGGCTTTCCCACATACGGTCTGCTTCTTCGGAAAGAGAAGGAGAACTCTTTCGTGTCTACTCGGCAGTCGACAAAACCTCTGTCTGGTTCCTGCTGCTGTTGCTGCTGCTGTTGTTGCTGTTCTCTCTGCTGCTTCTGAAGTCTATACTTCTCTGTCCACTCTTCGTGCTCTTTATTGATTTCCTCTCTGAAGAGCTCTTCTATCAGGTCTTCGGTTACTTTCAACATCCTAATATTCTCTATTTCATCAGGATTCGGTATCAGGTTTTGCCAGACACGGTGTAAATTCACGTAAGCTTCGTTCAGCTTGGCTAGTCTTGAAGGCATCTTCGTAGGTCGACGAGTCAACAATGGATGGCCAGACTGTTTGTTTGTTTGTTTATTTGGATTAAAGTGGCGTGCGCAGAATCGTGCATGTGCCATTGATTAATGCCCGCCCCGCATGCTGATTAATTATTCCTGGGGGAAGAAATTAGAGCCTCATCCCCCAGGCGTAAATGCACTCAAAGAGTGCTGATAAATATGCCATCAGGTCGTGGGTCATTTAAGTCCCAAACCACCTGATTGAATACGCTAGCCAGTGAATTGACTTGAATACTGAAGAGTAAAGTGCTTAACTTTTAACTACAACAGCACACTAATCATTATAAGAGGAGACTCGTTGGCATGCAGGTATTACCGGACAATCTTTCTTCATCCAGTCCGCACATGCAGCATGTTATACTATGCATCCAAATGCCACCCCGCCACAGCACCAGCCAGCGCTCTGAGGCTTTACTTGAGTGTAAATGGACCAAACTCGCACTCAAGTTAAATTTGAAATTGCAGTCCGACCTACAGCGGTACTAGGTATCGACCAAGGCTTCTGAGAATGAGACACCAGTCGCAATTGGTCGCGACTATGACGTCACATCGGGACACCTGGTGTTTAGACAGATGGAAATTGTTCCACATCTCCGTCGTGGTACGGGTGTCCGAGTGAGGAAAAGGAGGAAAGGGACTAGGCAATTGGCGCGACCGCGACAGAGCCCTGGAACGCCAGTCCATACTTCATTTTTCAAATTCAGGCCAGTTATATTTATGGACATATAAATAATCCAATAATATGTAAGCCACCTGTGCAATTAACGAAATCAAACAAGTTACTAAATTTCATTATTAATTACATTCAATGTTGGAATTTAGTCTACAAAGGGTACATAAAATTCCTAAAATGTGCCGATTAGCTAAGTCAAAATGACTCATACATTTTTGCATCACGCAGAATAAACTAAGAATAAATTTTAATGGCGGTACCAAAAGGATCAAATTTGAGCTACAACATAAAGATATAATCAAAAACGGTTTTCGAGCCAAAATGAAAACCAAATACATTCACCCAGGCAAAACTGATAGGTTGCTAGGTCTTTTCATGCCGAGTAGAAGAACGTCCAGGTTTATCCGGATTTGGTTTGCACTGGTATTCAGGTTGGCTTGTTCTTCATCTGTGGCCAGCAGCACTAAACCCCAGACAAAGTCCGCGTTAATACTGGACTAATAATACGCAAGTCGCAGTTTTGATGTATCTTCTCGATGGGTGGGTAGGTGAGCCTTCATCTCGATGGGTTGGTAGTTGGGTCACCGCGGGCAGCTAGCACATACAAGGGCCACGCTTCTTTACCTTCTATTTTGTTAGATAGTCGTGGCCCATGTGCAGCACGCTTCTCCCGCTCCAGTCTCCACCCTTATCGGAGCACTAATTATAGCACTGCTCCTCTTCCCCATACGATAATGCAGGCTTGGTGCTCCGGTGTTGCTCCCTCGAAGTCCACTGGGTGAATGGAAAATGGAATGATGGCCAGACTGGAGACAGCCTCGCTTTATATGGCTCAAACGCGGACGCGATAGAAAACATCGATAATGGGTTTTAGTGTCGGAACGCTACAGAGCTTATTTCATGGTGAGGGATTGAGAGAAGTCAAAGAGCATATATTCACAGTGTTTTTTGAAAACAAACGACAGACACATTTTTTCAAAACACAACATTTTTTATTCAACAAACAACTAACAACTAACAAATTCATATGACATCAAACAAACTTTTTTGACAAGGTTGACAACGTTGTGAAGTCAAGTTAGATTTCCACTGATGGAAGTCATGGAGCCATTGATGTACACTACGTTTCCTAGCTAAAGACAAAAGATAGCCATAACGGTCACAAAACCATCGATCTACTTTCTCATCGTTTCTAGAAGAGTTACTATCAAAATAAGTCACTAAATGTTCTAAAGCATATCCAAGACTGCGTTGATGAAGAAATGCACACAATAGTGTCCACACACCATAGAATCTGTGCCTTGTAATTTCACATTATTGAATCGTGTCGTCTGTGCATTTCTTCTCATAAAGTCGATGATGTCGTCTTCCAAAGATAGTAATCCATACGAATCAAAATACTCTACACAATCATCTTTAGGGAAGTAGACGGCTACCCAGTGGGTTTCTGGGAGATGACTGTCGTCCGTGTTGATGACATAACCTTGATGGTCTTGAGGTTTGCGATGAGGTAGTTCATCTTTAGCGCACACGACAGGATTCCAAGAAGCAGTATACGAACCATTGTTCAAATGGTAATAAAGTTCCCAGGTATCCATTTTTTTTCACAGGAAATGATAAGACATCAGTTCAATTCTGACTTTTTGTTTGAAAATCTCTGACAATTAACAGTTTCTTCGCTTTCTCTCCGCACTTTGGGCAACGACAGCTTCGATGCGATAGATCTCCAGAGTAGTCAATGGAGGAGAGGAATGATCACTCAAATCTTTATACCACTGATGCAACACTGCTTCTTCCGAGATGAGACTCCAAGCGACCTCCAGACACTCGTCCAATTTTCTTCTTGACTCATCATCAGACATTTGTAGTGTTGAATTTGACTTGGATGATCGTTTTGACATCCATAGCAATCATTCTTGGTCAAATCCGTAATTTTATCCGCCAGGTGTTTGGCAAAACAGGAGACTAAATGTTGTTCTTGTTCTGGCCATCTGGACATGACCACCACATCCTCTTTGTCTTTGTATTGGGGTCCTGCATCCATGGTAGCCTCCAATTCCATTTCCAAATATTCTCCACCTTTCAAAGAGGGATAAGAGTCCTCCACAGTTTCTAATACTCTAGAATGACTTCTCTCAAACTGTTGATTTCTATGGTATTATCGAATTCGGCAATACAGGATGACGTTCACCGTCTCGGCGAGAGCTTCTGCAAACTGAAGTTCCACACACAGTTTACCGGATTTTATAGGGTGGAAATGTCCCTCGTCGCTGCCTTGGTCTGGAGTGAAATCAAAGGCCCACAACGCGTAACCTCATGCATAATCTTCGTACGAAATGCCGTGACTGGTGTTGGTTCCTAGCTGTTAGGTAGCTTCGTACAGGGACAAGTGCGATCTCAAGTAATTCTTCTGGGCAAAGTGAGGTTCAAAGGGTCTGGTACACAAGGTCTTGCCATCGCGACTGACTTCGATCTTGGACACTCTGTAGTGCTTAAACTCGAAAGGATTGGAAGTGACGGCTCCGTTAAGGCTGCATTGCTCACGATACCAACGATTTAACGTTAAGGTAACTGTCCTTGGAACAGATGATCTTCGGTCTTGGATAGGAATCCAGCAGCAGTGGTGAAAGTTTTCACTTCTACGCGTCGTATCGGATACTTGGCGGTCGTTCTGCTCAGCGTGTGACTGATGTCGTTTCTCACTTTAGGTAACAGTTCCACACGACGCACGTAAAGTCTGGATTCTTGGATGATGGTTTTGTACTTGTTGGCATGAGCCACCAAATGGAAAGCGGTACTGCTACGATTCAGTCTCAGGCGGATATCCACTTCGTTTAGCAAATACTTATCTTGCAACCACATGTCCAAATGCAAACGATCCATCAGTTCTAAACTACGACCTTGCAGGATTTTTCTCTCGACGGTCGTTAAAGCCCACATTGTGAGGATCTTCATCTGCTGTCACAGCTGTGTCGTCAAATTTGTCCTCACCTGCTGTGTCAGGTTTCCAAACCACACAAGCATCCAGATGAGTGTTCTTGGCCTCTTTCTGTACGTCAAGAGATTTTCCAAGTACGCTTGGTAAGGGTAAGTGTCCATGCTATTGCTGACCAGACTGTTATTCAAATACAAATCCACTTCGCTGAACAAGGAATGCATGAAATTGTTGACGGGAGCTACTCTGGCATCGGCTCCAGGATTGGTGTTGTCCATTTTGATCACTATGACTTTCAGGTACAAGTAACTGCTATTCAGATCGATGTAATCTTCAGGCTGTCCTTTGATTTCAAATTCGATGGGAGCTGAATCCTTCAAAGAGGAGACATGATGACATTCTACCCAATGGGATTCTTGCATCGTCATCATGGTAGGTGGCATGCCAAACAGATACAGTTCCGACTTAGAACAAGCGCAAGACTCGGTGCATCTTTCTTTTTTTTCTTTTTTCTTTCCCTCTAATTGTGATTTAATAATCAAAAACGTCTAAGTCTCGGACAGTTCTTCTTTTCTTGGTCTTTCTAGCTCTAGGCGTGTGAAGTCCTCTGAAGGGATGTCTTCGTCGTCTCTTTCTGCCTTGTCCTTGCGGTGGCGTAAGGGAAGCAGGAATGTCTGGCTCGGCAGCGTCTGGGGCATTTATAGGAGTTTCTCGTCGAGCCAAAATGTCTTTGCCAGTTTGAAGCAACATATTTCTGGCTGCTCTCAAGAAAGCTTTTTGGGGTTTTGTTTGTCAATGATGACATTTTGGAGAAATTCTTTGCCTTGCGTCAAAGCGGCATCTTTCAAGGATTGCAATCACCGTGTCACCATCGGTTTCAAAATGGGAGCCACCGAACGAAAGGCCGATTTCAGCATATCTCCTAAACCATGTCCTGGTTGTCGAGCGACTCCTTCGTACACAGGATACATGACTTACAAATGGTTAGATTAATCGTTTTTGAAAATGGAGTTTCACTGTGACTTTCCCTTTGGTGAATGGAATATCTTGTCCCAGATCTCCTTTTATAGTAATGTTGACAGTGTCGAAATACGACTTACTGATGGGCAAATAGTGAGGATGTACAAATTCGCAGTGAAGGTGATAGGTGTTTCCACCTTCCTCGTCAGTGTTCGTGACAGAATCCACTTTGAAAGGAATGACACGCAGTAACGGTACGGAGGTGTGTCCCAGCACGTTGTACTCCACCACATCCGAGTACACAAAGATCAAATTGAGTCCTTGGTTCATTTCTACAGGGAATCGAAAATACTTCGCAAAATCCAAGTTGCCGGTAATGGCTGGTATTTCGTTTTTAATCTTGATCAACTTGGGGTCTCCACCCAAAATACCCTACAATTCAGGACAAAATGTAATGGTCAACACTTTGTCCCAAGAAAATTTGATCAGTAGGAGACGAGCTACTTTGTGGTACTCGATCGTGACACTTTTCTGGCTTTCTCCAAGGCTTTGTCAAACTCTGCATTGAATTTGGTAGCAATCATGTTCACCAAATGTTGGGCGCTAAAATAATAGCCTCGGGGAATTTTCAACAGATAGGTGGACCTTTTAGTTTTGGGGTCTTGTATTTTCATAGAGTCACATGCACTGGTGCGTTCATCCAAGCTTTCTTGCACATGCTTATCATGAGCTTCCACCGTAAAAGTCTTTTCATTTTCAGTGATCTGTTTGATTTGTGTAGGGTGAATCATTTCCACTAAAGCCACTTCCCAATGGGCTTCGTGATCCAGTTGGATGGCCTGAGGTAATTTGGCCGTGAAACAGCACTTGGTGTTGTTGGGAAACATCTCCATGGAACTATCACTGGGTAACGTTAAGTGAAATTGGTTATTCATAATTCCAGAGTTCTACTGTCCGAGAGGACGCTAAAGGTCAGATGAGTCTCTAAAAGAGGATTGTGATTGTTATGGTGACTGTTAGGAGGGCGACTGACGTTGGAAGCAAGGCTCCCGTTGTTCCGGTTAGAGAAATATTTCAGGGACGGATTGGGGAGAAAGTAACCGATGCAGCTGCTCAGTAAAATTGTCCACAATTGTTTGTCTCCTTGTTGCAAACTCAAATTGGCAATGGCAGCACCGACGACACAATACACGACAAAGATTTGGCGAAAAAGACGATCTGCGTTTTAGGCACACGTTCTCCACACCACACCCACAAGGGTTGCTTTTCTAGATCTTGCACATAAGAACTGGGAAAAGGAATGGTCACTGCTGTAGTAGCTGAGGCTGTGCTGAAGGGCATGATGGTCACTTTTATAGTCGATGATTTGCGAAGCGTCGATCCAAGAGTCAAAACTCGGCGGATATCCCTTCCAATGTACTTAGACTTCTATGACACGACGTTTTCCCACTTCTCGGGTTCTTCTTGGGTTACACGTTCTAACTCGGGAAAGTAAAACGTTCCTTTTAACACTTCCCAGTTCATGTCTTCCAATTTATACACGGTAGGATGACGGCCACGCACTCGTTTTGTGACACGAAATAATTCGGTGGTCCAGTTGGATAAGTAATGTTTGTCGAAAGTGCGTTTGGTTTTGCCAATGCGCACCCAATCTTCAGCTGCCGACACTCCACCTTTTTTGGGGGACAGATATCATCGGGGACGTACCAAACAGGCGCTCCAAGACGGTTACTTCGTTGTCGGGAGTCTCTTCTTGGGAGGCACGTCCGATACTCCGGTGGTAAGATTGGTCGTACGCTTGGACTAGGTGTGGTAAGACGTCGATGTACTTGAGAGTGTGTTGATGCGTAAAATAGTTCCACATGCTTTCTTTCAAGGTGCGTTGAAAACGTTCCACGATGCTGGCTTTGGTTTCTGGATTCTCGGTGGTGCAAAAATGAATGTCTCGCTTCTTGAATTCTTTTTGGAAAGCTTGGTTCAGAAATTCGATGCCTTTCTCGGTTTGCCATCGAAGAGGGTGTCCACCGCTTTGTTTCAACACCAGTTGGAGGGCTCGCACTAACTCACTGCTCGATTTGGAAGTCAATGGCACGATCCAGGCAAATTTGGATAAGACGTCGATGACACAAAACAAATATTTGTAACCACGATTTTAGGTGGCCAAATGAGAGACATCGGTTAAATCGGCTTCCCATTGATGATCGATGCTCTCCACTCGGGCGCGACTTCTGGAAAATGTTCGTCGAATGGGTTTGAGTAAGGTGTACGTGGCTTGTTCTTGTAACCATAGTTGTACTTGAGATAAACGGACACTTTTCATTCGGGTTTTGGCAGCACGATACATCTCCTCCGTAACCTGCAGGATTGGATGGATCGTAGTAAATGCTGGCTAACACCTTCTCCATTTTTAGCAGGTTACCCACTCCTCGCTGATGCTACTCTAAATGGGGCGAGGGAGTGATTTGTAAACGGCTTTACGTGTCCGATGTGCCACGGGATTAGAGGTCGAGGGTAGTGGTGGTGGTGGTGGCGGAAATGGGATGGCTTTGGTCTTCCTTTCTTTTTTCACTTCTGGTTTCCCTTCTTTCTTTTTGACTTCTGTCGATGGATGAGTGGACATCATCTTTTTAACCCGACCTTTAACTTCTCTTTGGGGTGTAGGGGAAGGGGTCAACAAGGACGCTGCAATCTTGCTAGGAATGGGAGATGCTGTCGGTGTTTGAAAGACTTCTCGTGCCTCTTCTTCCTCAGGCATCCGTGGGGCGACGTCTGCCATGACCACTTTGGGTGGTGGCAGTGGAGGTGATGGACTTTTCATCAAGTCCTTAAAATCTTTCAGAGCTGGCAGAGCTGTTCCCTCTAAAGCTATCTGGTGAAAGAGTTGCAGTCGTTGCAACAGTTGACCGTACCGTTGCAATTTTTCCGTTTCTGACAAATCGCTGCAATCCATCAACGATTGCAATTCGTGTTGTAACTGGAACATCTCGGTCAAATGATAAATGGGAGGTAAATGCGGGGTTTTTTGTTCTTGCCAACGATGGTATTCCTTCCATCGTTTGTAAGGCACTAAAGTCAGTGTTCGTCCTTCCATCGGATTTCAATGGTGACGTCTGAGATCTTTTGACTCCAGAGTCCATCCTTTGATCTTCTTGGACCTTTTTATCTTTGAGCCATTCCTTGTGAAGCAGCTCCCTGCATGAGTCCCATAATCGTTGTTCCCAACACTCCTCTCAGCAAGGGTGCTAACAACATGGGCAAAAAGGAAAAAAGTCCTCCGCGTTGTATCAACATCTTTTTCTTTTGACGAATGGGTATTTTCTTCTGGACCATTTGACGAAGAACATGTCGATTCTTGGCTAAGCATTCTTTCTGGTGTTTAAACAAGGGTATCGTTCCTTTCAAGACATTCAGACAACATTCCCACACGATATCGATGACGTCTTTGGAGGCTGTTTGAATGAGTTGTTTTCGCATGCGTGGAGAAGCTTTGGACAGGACGGACAACACGTCATAATGTTTGGCTAAACGAGGATACAGTCCTTACCTTTTCTTTCCTTTGGGGGTAAAAGATGGATAGCTATTGAAGAGTGACATCTTTGTTTATTCCGGGGCACACACACAAAAATACACTGACGTCGATGACTTGGCACACGCCCTTTTATCTTTTTTAGGGAAAATCGCTTCGTCAAAAATGTGACATTTTTGCCTATATTGCCAAACAGTCCTTCCCTTTGGTGGCTTCACTTTTTCTTTGGACGAGTGTGTCTTTTCAGAGGGTGACGTCGATGCTTGGCTAAGCGTTTCTTCGGATGTCGGGTCAAACTACGAGACTGTCCTTTTCTTTTTCCTTTTCCTTTCTGGACAGGAGAACGGCGATGGTGGTAATGTTGTGCACTTCTTTGAGGGGACATCTTTGGACGTTCAGGAACACAAAAACACTGATCCCTATCGTTTTTCCCGAAGTCTTTTTTATACTGGAATGCGTCGCCACTGATTGTCTTTACGTCGTATCAACTTGAGGACAGGCATCACTCGACGTTCAGGAGTTCGAACGGACTAAATCGGGATACTTCTTGCTTGGATAAATTAAGTAAACTCTTTAACATGCCCGATCTCTATTGGACTTTGATTTTGGGGGCAGGTATTTTGTGAGGAGCGGCCACTGCCGCTAAAGAGGAAGATGGTGTCACTGTTGGAGTAGAAGTTCTTGGAGACACGGGTTTCCAATCTTTCATTAAATTAGGAAGAACATGTGTCAAATTGGGTTTGGCTGACATCACCACCAACGGAGAAGTAGAAGAACCTGAGGCTACAGGAGACGCGGTGACCGTCGCTGCAGGTTGTGGTTTGTGAATGTAAGGTTGTGTCCTGGCTGCAGTACCTCTCTTGCGGGTAGCTGTTTTCTGGGATCTTTTCTGGGAACTTTTCTTTTTCTGAAGCTGTGACTTGGTCTTGACACCGCTGCTCTTTTTCTTCTTTGTACGTCGGGGAGTGACTTTTTTCTTGGGGAGGACTTTGGGGGTATTGGGATCCCATTTTAAGAGGGAGAAAATGATGACGCCTCCTAGGGAACCGCTACCTCCAGGTTTCAAAATGATTTGCTTTTTGGTTTGTGTGTCAATGAGAGAATCGGCTAGTTGCGTCAAGGCTACTTTGTTTCTCTCAAAAAAGCGTTTGTTTTGATGTGGAATGTGAATGATGCCTTGCAGTAATTGACGTGCTGTCACCGTAAACCATCGTAAGACTTCTCTGATACTGGCTTCTAAGACACGAGTGCGTATTTGTGGACCTTTTTGGCGACTGATGCCGCACAAGGCACGAATCAATTTGACGGGAAGATGAGACTGAAGGGACGTCATGTTGACGCTGTGTGAGACAGACCCAAAGTGACCTAAGTTTTATAGATTTATTTGGTTGTTGTTAAGTCGACGACGGGGAAGTATACACGACAGGCCCTCCGTCTTGGCACCAGTGGTGAAACAGATGGGTACGAAATCGCAAGTAATCGGAGTGGGTGGGTTTTAAAATCCACGAGTAAATAGGCGTGTGGGGTCTGAGTGGCATCGTTGTACGCATGTGTCAGCCAAGGTTGTTGTTGTTGTTGTTGTTGTTGTAGGGTTTAACACCATTTTTCAGCACAAGATAGGCTATACATGGCGGCCAGTATAATTGGTGGAAGAAGAACCCTGGAAAACCCCGGGAAGAACCACCGACCCACTAGAAGCTACTGGCAGGCTTTCTCACGTGCCCACATTAGCCAAGCCTGAGACTCGAACTCACGCAGACAGAGGTGAGATGGCAGTGATCCGTAACGGTGAGCGCTTTAGACCACTCGGCCACTCGGGGCCCCATTCAGCCAAGGTTTTCCTAACTGTTTGGCTAACACTTGCACTTGCAATTTATCTCTAGGGTTTTTAAACAAGACCACGTAATGAGCATTGAGACTGATGTTGAGATGGGCTTTAATTTGTTGAAACAAATTTTGGGTGATGTAAATTACACTGGCATTACGATGATGCCCTTTCCGCGTAAACCACAGTTTAATTTCTTCATCGTCTTCTTCGAACATGCCGCCGAAGATGACCAGATGTGTTTGACTGGGGTCAGACACGATCCCGTAGTCTCTATCTTATTCCATTCAGGTACCAGTTGTTTCAACATTGGTGACTTAACGGATGCAATTGTTCTTTGCGTTTCATTTGTATTTTGACCAACTCTCTGTAAATGCGTTCTCTCAGTTCCAGAGGTAGATTCTGAATGTCCTCTTATAAACTAGACATTCACAGCAATGTCTTTCTTTTGTTTGAGATAATAAGTGTACTTTTCGCTCAGAGCTAGTCATACTCCAGTACAGACTCCAAATTTTTAGTCATTAGTTCACACACCACACATCGCACAGAATTTTCCTCTACAGACAAAATATGATAGTGTAAAAGACTTTGATAATCCTCTAACTCTTCCTCTGGAATTCGTTGTAGTATGGCTAGACTGTAAGTAGTAGGATGAGTAGCAACCAAAGTCTTCTGGTCCTCGTCCAATTGAACAATGTCTGACCACTGGAATGCTTTCACATGAGTCAGTCCTCTTATAGCATTCAGGTACCAGTGGTTCCAACATCGGTGACGTAACGGATGCAATTGTTCTATGCGTTAGACTTGTATTTTGACCAACTCTCGGTAAATACGTTCTCTCATCTCCACAGGCAAACCACGAATGTTCTCTTGTAAAGTATCCATCCAGAGATTACTGAGGTCGTCCCACTAAAGGTAAGTAATGACAATCCGGAGACCATTGAGCATGTTCCAGGTAAGCGCAATCTTTCTGCTTCCGCTCGTAAAGTGACAAACTGCAACTGAAGCGTTTGACTTTATCCCCTTCGCCCAAGTAGATAAATCCGGCTCTGGCTAATACTTCGACGGTAGATCCTCCCAGATATTTTGGCCATTTTCCTCGGAAGGTTTGGAATCGACTTTCAAAGTCGCAGTATTCAGGCAAACGCACAGGGAACGAATATTCTTCTTTCACAGGTTCATTTCGGTCAGGGTATGGTGAAATCCACAGGAGTTTACTTAGGGTTGGATGACATCCGTAGGGTGGTAGCCGCATGGTGTCGCGTGGAGGATGACATCCACCATGAAAACCAGTAAAGTGAAATGGTGTACGATAACGAGTGGCATCGTTTTCGCATCCGTCAGATTTGACACGCACAGCATCACTTTCCATTTTAGGTATAGTAGTAGTAGTCATAGCAAAGTTCCCATGATGTCCTGCAGAAGTAGTCATAGCAAAGTTCCCATGATGTGATACTGAATCTCTGAGGTCACATCGTACCGCATCCTTGCCATCGCTGGCCAATATCGATGTGACCGTACGGTAAAGTAAAGTGGTTGGGAAGCCGAACTCTCTTCTGGTACACGATTTGATAGACTTTTTCCAAGGGCCGATTGACGATTTGGTGTATGGGTAAGCGTACAATCTTGTGAGGTTCGTAGGTGGTCACTTTAAAGTTTCGATCATGTCCAGACTGCAACGCTTCTTTCAATACGCCAAAGTTCATCAGTTGACTGGTGCGATAATTGAGAGTCGATCCTTTCACTTTAAACTCTGTGTGCACTTCTCCTTCTGGGTCACGGTATTCGTAGCCGTAATTTTTGGGGCCGCCACTTGCAAAACTTAGAATCTTGTCGTTGGGGTGCTCATCCGTCCAGGCTCCTGAACGGTCTCCATCGATATCAGGGTGACTGTGACCCAGGAGATCGATGTAGATGCAACTGTCCGTGTCAAAAAACAGTACACGATCTCCTAATTGGTATAACGTTTCGTACAATTTTAAGCGAGCATGGGCTGTCAGTTAGGCTGCAATGTTGACATTTCCAAATTCGTCGGATTCTACAAAGCCCGGTTCTTCTTCGTAATTGACTAAGATCAAACGACGTCCACGTGTTTCATGTATTTGGTTTTGTCGCGAATCATCTGGACGTAACGGGAAGGTTCTGTCAAATACTCCGTCTTGGGTAAATATGGTCTTGTGCCATTTTGCCCCACAAGCAATTCAACATCACTTTGCCAAACGATCGCCTTCATTAGTTTTTCTTGATGTCGTCATAAGTGATGCCTTGCTGCTACCAGTACTTCTCTTTGAATTTCTTTTGGTCTTCGGGATTGTGGCACCAGGAAGGATAACCACTGGCTTCTTGTTTCAGTTTCAAAAAGGCATCAACGTAGTCTGCGATAATGCCATTCTGAGTCTCGTCGCCCTTGTATCTTTTTCTCTTGGGAAAGTGGTAAATTTCGTACACTTCTAACAGTTGGTATCCCAGGTCCAAAGATTTAAACAATTCCACGCTGACCCACGTTCCCATCAAGGCGCGTTCTTCCTGAGTGTGCTGACAAGGACGGTCTTGGTTACACGTTTCGGCACAAGTACGGCACAAAGGAAACATCAGTTTTCCTTGGCAATGGTGAGGTAAAATGGTACAAGTCCGTGGGAGGCAAGACTTTCCACTTATTCAATCCTTCGTATTGTCGAATGTTATCCAGGTCGATGTGTTCCGTCACCAATTTGCGCACGTAAGAATACAACGAACACTTGTCCAGGTATTTGATTTATTTTCCTTTCTCCTCATCGGACTGGTACAGCAAACAGGTACCATTTGTCTGTCCTTCGTACAAACTGTTCCTCGGGTTCAGTGGGTCCACCAGCTTGTAATTTTCCACCATGCGTTTAAACTCGTGATCGGTTTTCAAACGGTGATCATACTCGTGTTCCCACATTTCCACCACTTGGTGTCCTTGCTGTTCTAACTTCAAGCGCCGCTGACAAGTGACCTGGTACAAGTCTTCCATGGTCCGTTGTTAAAACTGATTTTTAGTGCCACGTTGAGGGTAACAGATCGGACATCCGTGAAATAAGCATCCGTTAAATCCGTTCACGATCTTGGGGTTTCTAAAGTCCCAACCATTCACCGAATACGTTCCGATGGTCTTTTCGCCTCCTCCGTTGGGAGCGTCTTGGATCCATTTGTCTTCCTTGTCGCACAAGTAATGTAGCCAGCGTACGGCTTTGACCGAGTATTGACGTTTGACAAAGTTCGTCGTTTGAGGGCAGATAACAGCCAGGGCGTTTTCGGGTATGAAATGTTGCCGGTACACTAAGGAACACGCTTTGGCAATGGTGCAAGCTTTTTACAAAGGATCGATCTCTCCGTGCTCTATGAACAGTTCTCGAAATTTTCCATAGCAAAGTAGTAAAATGTCCACGTCGGAACGACAATACTTTAACATTTCTTCCTGAAAGTCGAAAGTGTCCGAGGCGTGAGTCTGGCACCAAGCGTGGAAAGCTTCTCGTTGTTCGGTACGCATGTTCTCGGGGTCGTAGTAGTGAGCATCAGGCAAATGGATAGAACGGCGTGTTGATTGGCTTCGGTATTGAAAAAGTGCGGAAAATAGCCTTTGGCCATTTCTGTCATTCCAAATGTTTTAGACATTCGACTCAAAGACATCGCCAAGTAACTCATCGAATCTTGAAACTGCACTTGTCCCACTTGCATGGAAATGATTTTGGCTCCGTTCAAAGTCACTTTAGGACGTTTGATACTTTGTTCTGTATAGTATCTGAGAAGAAATTGCCCATCGTATTACGAGAAATTGTGAGTGATCACCGTGATATGGCGATGACAATCTCCGTTATGTTCGATGTCCTCTTGGCTCCACGTTTCGTCGATAGGGTCTAAGATCCATCGCGCGAAATCGGCCAACGTGTTCGGACCCCGAAAGATTTTTTCACGTCCTCCAGGAATCTTGTTGCAGTAAGGGCAATGACTAAGGATAGGTTCTTGAATGCACTTCTCGCACGCTCGGTGAGCCACGCAGAAATTAGGAATATGAATATCGGTCTACTGCATGCATTCGAAATCAAAAAAGATGAAATTGCCTCTCTTCTTGTGGTCATGATCTTCCTCTTCATGTTTGGAATGGTATTTTTGAATGTAGCATTCGTGTTCCAAGTCCAAGATTTGGTGACAAACGTGAAATCGCTTCTTTCCTGAACATACGTGCGCTTTGGCATTATTGGTACGTATCATTTGTCCACAAGTAGGGCACAATCTCTGGAGTTGACAAGCACTTTTCTGCTGTGAACCTTGCGTCTTCAGTTGTTGTTGGTAACAGGTAAGGCCGACAAAAGTGCACTGTCAAGCTGGGCAATGCGCTGGTGGTTGTCTTTCGTCAAGACAGGGTTTAGAGGCCAAACATCCCTCACATTTCATTCCACAATGCTAGTGTTGCTCTCGATTGTTATAGCCATGGTCACATTTCTTTCAGTAATAACTGTATCCCATGAATCCGGCGATACTGGTGATGACATCGAAATGGTCATCGTGATGAAAGACCTGAATGTATTTTACGTCTTTGAAATCTTTGCCTCGACACAACAGAGATCCACGCACTTCTTGAGGGTGCACGTTCAAGGTGTAGCGTGGAGCAAAGACGCCTTGCAATTTTTGCATTTCAGGAATGCTACAGGGCGTGGCTTTGGATAGCCCAGCTTGCTGTAACAGGAGTTTTGCTTCTCTTAGTTGTCTGGCTCGGTCCGATTGTCGAATGTTCTCCCAGGCTCTTTTCCATTCTGCCGTGTCGTTCTTGGCATACGTTCGTCCCACCACGATGGCTCGGGCTAAGCACGTCTTGTCTTGAGGGCTGTTAATTTGAACGAGGCTGCTCTTGACGCTGCAAAGTTCATCCACCAATAACTCTTTTCTGCGTTGTCCGGTCCCTTCGGGAAGAGAAACGTGGCTCATGAACAGTGTCGCATTTCCATCGGTGATGTGAAACTTGTCATTGGATTGCTGTACGTGTTGAATCTTGTCGATGACTTTGGAAGGTGTCAATTCTGCCGGGCTGCTAAACTAGATCCAAACGGGTGACTTCAGACTGTCGTGATAAATGGAAAGTCCCAAGCGATCGTCTTGCTGTTTCAATGTGGTTAACAAAGAATCCCACACATCGGTGATGAACCCCTCTGCTTTCTTCAGCGGAACGTCGGACCTGAAATCTTTAAACTTCACCGTGTACGTGTCGGCTGTGGTTCTAAAATTTCTAGAGGAGCGTTTGTCCGTTTCTCGAATGTGGTAGTACTTTTCAGGGTTTAGTGGTGGTGGTGGACTTTGTTTTGGTGTAGACTCTCTGGGCCTGGATTCTGGCTCACTCATGTCATCTTCAAAATCGCTGGCATGAATTTGAGCCAAGACTTCAGCTACTGTCCGAGGCGATAGGTCACGTTTCTGTCTCTTACTTTAATTTCCATTCTCCACGAAATGATGCGATCTGCAAAAAGTCAAATGACTACATTTGAAACGCCATAAATCCCTATATATTCATGTCAGACCAGTGTATATATAAAGGGCCAGTGCCTTCCCTCCCAGTATTCATTTCATTCTCAAGCCGACCAGAACGATGGATGAACCCACACAGATCGAACTTCTGATCAGCGCTTTGCGAGGTGTCACACGAAACTTTTCTTCAGACAAGCCGACGGACTACTCCCCCTCCTTTCGAGATAAAAGTCAAGATACTTGCTATATCTGTCAGGAGAAAGGGCATTGGTCTTCAGAATGTCCAGACCGTCAAAAGAGCAAGACAAGTGTCAAAAGAGACAAAAGTCAAGATATATGTTATCATTGTAAAGAAAAAGGACATTGGTCTTTAGAATGCCCTAAGAAACAACAGGAGCAAGAGGAAGAGAGGGGTTTTGAATAGGAAGTAGAGGAGGTGCCCTCGGCAAAGGAAGAACCCCGACACGTTCAGAAAGAGAAGGAAGAAAAGAAAAGAAGACGAGAAAAAAGTGAGGAAGAAGAGGAGGAAAACCTGTGAAAATGAAGAAATTCAAAAAACAGAGAGAGTGACCAAAAAGACAAAGAAGAAGTCTATGAATTTCTTAAAGTGTTGTGCTGTGACATTGGATTATAAAATTTGTACCAGAATAGACCAGAAAGAGAAACGTAAGTGTCTCCTGGTTTTGATTTTAGAATGATAAGGACCTACACTCACGCACTCACACATGTTCATCAAGGGTAAATAAAAAGGTATTTTGAGTTTTGATTGATTTTGGCAAAATGAATACTATCTCTTTTCAAAAGAAGTGGGTGGCCATGAAAAGGACCGTTGGGTGTTATTTTTAAAAAAACAAACTCAGGAACGAGAAGCAATCAGCTTTAACTGTCTTCTACCTTTGCCACGACCTGCTCCCGTCGATGATTTGGTAGAAATCACTAGAGATGGTATCTCAGACGTAGTAATAGGGTTGGGTTGTTTGGCTTGGGAAGGTCTTTTTCTCTTGGGTCGTAATAAAGAAGTCTGATACATTTGTTTCAGACTCCTTAACTCTGCCAAGATGTCTAAGAGAACCGTCACCGTTTGACTTTCACTGTTCTCCTTATCTCCTAGACCTTGTTTCTTCTTTGTTGCTTCTTCTTCTTCCTGTCGTTTCCTTCTTGCCTCTTCTACTTCTCGCTGTTGCTGTTGAAGAAGAAAAGCTTGTTCTGCTTCTTTCTGCTGTTGCCAAAATTTCTCCAATTCTTGTTTCTGTCTCTGTTTAAAATCCTCGACGTGTGGTAAAGAAGGAGAAGGTGGCGAAGGTGCTGGTACCGGAACAAGTTCTTGCAAAGAAGAGAGAAAATCCACTAAATCCCAATTAAAATCGACATCTTCTGGAAGTAGGTCCGTGTTGGCTTTGGTAGCCACTGCTATACCATCGCTTCTCGTCTCCACAGCTGGTGCACCCCAATTCATTGTCTTCTTAGTTTCCATCATGTTTCAAACCAATGTCGCATCGATTCACTGCGCACATACGCTAGCACACCCATAAAAGGGAATTTGATGTCACAGGCAGCTCTCTTCGGATTGGAAGACAGACTCCGCACGGTGGCTGAATTTTGTAACGTGTATTTGGATTGGTGAAAAATCTCAATCCGTTTAGATCCGCTCTTTCACTATAAATAACCGCGGTTCACTTTATTCCCTTCACCTGTCGCGTCACAAGAAGTGGACAAACGTAGAATCATCTGCTCTCGGATCGTCGATGCTGTTCCGTACGGACTTACCCATGTATGTCATATCATCATGGACAATCATCAAGATCACCGATACGACCGTTTGGAAACAAAGGATCTATGTGGAGAGACAAGGCTATCTGAAGCGAGTCTTAATCTACGGTCCAGAGGTCAGACGAAGTTTGAGGAAGAGAAGAAAATCAGTGAGATGCCCTCTATGTTAACGGAATGGTGTTAACAAAAAAAACAAAGGCCCTTTTCAGGGCCACCGCATTGCCTCTTTCTTGCCTAAAAAATTTTTAGTCGATTTTATGTTATGTTTGCCTCCAAAGAATTTATTCTCTTCCCTAAAACATTTTTAGTTAATTTTGTATTTTAGGTGTGATAGACTGATGTTCATCAATATATATATATATATATATATATATATATATATATATATATATATATATATATATATATATATATATATATATATATATATATATATATATATATATATATATATATAAAGAATACAGATGTTTCGAGTAGATGTCTGTATGGAGTTTGTTTTCTACCAGTCTGGTTGTTGTGTCCAAGAAAACGTGGTTTGAGTTGGAGACTTCTGCCGTGGATTTTATTGAAGGATGGCAGTTGTTTGCCTTTGATATGAAATCGTCCAGACTTTCTCTTCCATGGTGCCACTTCATTTCTATATCATCGATAAAGCGTACCCACTGGTACTAACATATACTCTGATTTGACAAAAGAAGAAACAGATGCCCTACACTCAATGAAAGGCAGAACAGACATCATAATTAAGCCTGCAGATAAGAATAAGAACAAACTTAAACAAACTAAACTAACTTGATATTCTTTAAAAGAAAATAGTCATACTTCGTAAAGTACATATATATGAGAGAAAATACAAACTGACATATCTTGCTCATTCTAATTAAAATATTTATATACATTTATTTTTTATGTCAAAAAAATATATGCATCTGCACAACGCCATTCTCAATTTAAGTCTTCCCGTCATTTATCGATATTGATTTATAAAGCAATAATACTTAACAGATAATATACTACAGAGTACGTATACATTTTTCTAAGAGTAGCGACACCGTACTTGAGATATTATAACAAATATATTTAATTTTAGGCTTCAGGTTGTAACACTGCTGCATATGATACACACTCCATTATACATGAGAGAGAGAGAGAGAGAGAGAGAGAGAGAGAGAGAGAGAGAGAGAATAATTCTGCGCATTTTGTCAGTGTTTAGTTGCTGCAATATGAAGCTCTTATCAGTTAATTTTATTATTTGTTTTTATTTTTCAAGTTGATGTCTTAGTGTGTGCGCTCGTAACTTGAAAGCTTGCCATTACTAGTCAATATCGTCAATTATCTTTGCTCCATTATTCCATACAAATAAGAAACGAAATAAGTTTGTGTTGAATTTGTGCCCGCGCCACCTCCCACCCACCCCCCGCATGGTACAATAAAATAGATAAACAAAATACTTATTTGAAAATAAAATGAAAGAAACTAACCTTGCATTGTTATCATTTATTCCTTCTCTTTTTCATCATGCGAAATTTATTACAGAAAAGATATATCCACGAACTCCGTATATGTAGCGTATGCAGGCTGGCGTATGCATCCTTACTGTAGTGTGTAACGCTTATGTCAGATAACAAAGTCTCAAAAGATACGAGAATATCACCCGACTTCTTGAAGGCACCTGACATTCACGCATGATAAATTATAAAGTGCAAAATGACCAAGATTGTATTGTATCCAGGTTAACTATACGACGGTGTAAATAAAAATCATTATTTGATAATACATTCACTGTGAGTGCAAATGATAATCTTTTCGCTAGCATGGGTTACAAAAGTATTATTAAAGCAAGTTATTGTTGTGTATACTATTTACCCTGTAAATATAAATAATGGTTACATATGGTAAACAAATAGAAGCCCGGGTGATGAATAAACAAAACCGGCAGCGAGCAATAAACTCCTTGCTTAAACTTACCGACATGATATCAAATACAAAGGTTATTTTATTACAAAGCAAGCTAAGTCCGGAAACTGACTTTGGAGTCTTTTAAGTGTGCCGATTTTTTTGTGAAGTCGGCCGACATAAGGAAGCCGACTTTGATTCCTTTGGATTCTTTTAAGTGTGCCTATTTCTTTTTTTACAAAGTCGGCCGACATAGGGAATCTAGCATCGATACCTTTTTACCTGTATTAACGGGAGTTTTAAAAATAAATTGAAACAATGGAAAAGTTTAGAAAGCAACATAATCTAGTGCGTCGTGCAAGCACATTGATATAAGGCTGAACAGTAAATTAGTTTTCAATAGTTTCATCTAAATGTTCCGAATCCTTTGTTTACATAGTTTACAGTGTTGTATTTTTTCGACAACAAGAAGGATGTACTTCGTCTTGTGGGGATAAATGTACGTCATTTCCGGTCGGTATCCTCTGTAGGTGGGAAAATCGTAGCTAAGGGGAAGTAACTGCGTTGTATACTTCTATTTCGAGTAATTAAATTATTTCTTCTTTACACTTGATAATTTTTTTAATTCTGTTTGTGCGAGTATAATTACTTTTAATCATGTAATGCAAATCTGATGTACACAAAAAAAAATGTTGGAATATGACCAGTGACGTTTAACTCGAGTGTGGATAGATAAAATATAATGACAGCAATTGTATAGAAGCGAGGAAAGTAAGTAGGGGAAAGAGATTTCTGTCTTTCCAGCCAATAATAAGTCTATGCTTCCAAGACCATTCATTTCCAGTCCTCGATTCCTCGATGTTCCATTAGCAACATTTGGTGCACATTTTTCGACTTAATAGACTTCATGTTTTGGGGAACGTTTTGGGAAATGTCACTTATACATACATACATACATACATACATACATACATACATACATACGGAAAACCAGACAGACACTTCATCTAAAGTAAAGAAAAAGACACGAATATGATAAAAAATGTATGTCATTTGTGAAATCAAAACTCCAACATATGAATAAACATGTTAACAAATTCACATGTAAACAGTGTTTGAATTATTGCTTCAAAGAGATTTCTCAAACTATATTTATATCTTACTGATACAGCCATCACATAAGTGAAATAAATAGAAATAGTAAGTAAAAATAAAATAGTACAACATATAAAAGAGACTTGGTGTAAGTTTTAGTTAAGAAAATTCATAGTGTATAACATCGATACATAGATACATAGATACATACATACATACATACATACCCCTAATGTTTTTTCAATACAGACTTACTTATAAACATAAATGTATGCATTCGTAACATAGGAAGTAGGAAGTTGAAAAACCAGTGCCTCCAGATACACAATCTTCTGTGCAACGCAAACATTGTTGAAGGCGTTATCTTTCACATAAACTGTACACATTTTGATTGTATATCAAACAATTATGTATGTTTTTGTATAAAATGACTGTAATTACAGAACCTATCATCGTCCATTTGTTACATCCACAATATAGCTTGTATCAAATCAAACACTTATGTATGTTTTTGTATAATGTGACTGTAATTACATTGTCCATTTGTAACATCAACAATATAGCTAGTATCAAAGATTAAGAATATAAAATGCAGAAACATATTAGGAAGCGCAAACTCCAAGCAAATTGAAATTGTGAGAATTCAATTCTGTACAACTGAAATACATATAAACAAAAGGCAATTAAACATATTTCCGTGGACAAAAATATTATCATGGACGGAGAAGATTGAGAGATAAAGTAAAATAAATACATCATTTTTTTAATCATTCAGATAAGCACGCATACGAAAAAGTATGCAACATAAAGAATAATACTGATTTGATAAATAAATAAAACCATGAATACTGCAGTGAAAGAACTCGGAAATACCAGAAACGGCCCTAGGATGTGCGGGGCCCAAGGCAGCAAGCGATGAGCGGGATCCCAAGCAAAAAATATGCATTGAGGAGTTGATTTCCGTCAGCAGCGCGGGGCCCCTGAAAGAGCGGGGCCCAAGGCGGTTGCCTCGTTCGCCTTGTCCTAGGGCCGGGCCTGGGAAATGCATTCCGATGAAATTTTTACAATCTGCATTTTAATTTGCACCAGCATTTCGTTAAAGTACCGTTCAACTACATACATACATACATACATACATACATACATACATACATACATACATACATACATACATACCACTTGTCACAAGATTGTAATTATCTTCATGCAGACTGGGTTTCACTGTTTAAGATAACGATATCTGTTTTTGTACACATGCCTTGCGAACCGCCCGAAGACAACACATTAAATACTGTAGTCCCTTGTCACAATTAGACCTAGGAGATATATGTTCAGGGCTTATAACGCCGCGGATGGTGTTCAAGCGGCCACATTTGCACGATATTAACGCATATCCCTACAATCGTGTCCAATGTTTACTTATGCAACTAAAGAAACCCAGAAGTGTTCTGAATGGTAAGATGTCAGCACGGCAGTTTTCATCTCGTTGTGTGTTCTCGCACTTGTAAAATATTTTTAAAACTCTGCGTTTACTTACTTACCTCATACAGAATTTCCAGTCACAAAATATACATTAAGCCTTTCTGGACGTTTCAACAATTTCTTTTCCTTTTTCTCCGAGAAATAGAAATCATGTTAATGTTATTGATATCATAACTATAAGACAAATAGTTACAGTAGAGAATGCCCTTTTCTCCCATTTAATGGCATTCTTATTAATCAAGAAAGCGTGATATCACACTCAGATTAATAAGCTGAATACAATTATTGCATATCCTTGTATGACTTTCTTATTACATGGCAAAAAGCCAAATCTATCCATTGCAAGGATGCCTGTATGCATGGCTTGGAAGACTTGACATAGGGATATATGTTTAAGGAAGAACCGTACTAATTTCCTTCCAAATATTAAACTCGAACTTAAATTCTTACTGGTAAACTACAAAAGCGAAAGAAAACTGCATACGTTGGAATGGTACAAGCAGAATGGACTATCTCTGATTGATGATTTGTACCCTGTGAAACGAAATACTAACGTACACTTAAAGATTACACACAACTTAGCTGTTACAAAAATACAAAACATCGTAAATTATCTAAAATGATTCTCTTCTGGTTGGTTGACTCGTATTTCTGCCATTGTTATTGACTGTGTTTTTAGAACTATTGCCTGTACTGATTATGCCATTGGGAGCTGAATAACTGGAAATGTAAGTTTTATTACGATATAATTCTAGTCCGTGATTGTGAATGTGAGTTTCCCCGTAAAAATTATAATAATTGTGAATGTGTGTTCCATTGTCAGGATGGGATATTACTTCTATGCTCTTGGCAGATGGAACTGAAACAAAGAATTGATTTGCAATGTAAAAGATGTTTGCTTTAAATTAAGACGGTATCTAGCTTTACACTATCTCCTATTTCATTGGTTTGAATATTGTTACAGTACTTAATCTAACCGTACCTATTGAATAGAACTACTATTACTACTACAACAACAACAACAACTACTACTACTACTACTATTACTACTGATAATAATAATAATAATAATAATAATAATAATAATAATAATAATAATAATAATAATTTTGTTCAAAGATTTGAAGCATATCAGTAAAGTAATCAGAGATGAAATTCATGCATCTGAAGAACTGCGAAATGAACGAACTAATTCAAGACCAGAGAAAGTAAAATAACAGAGCTTCTAAGTTAAAAATTTTTTATTCAATAATTATCAGTTATGCTTTTTTGGAAGATACGTATACGTTGACATTCACAATTTTGAAGATTAATTTATATTCAACTTGTAAGAAATAAATTATCAACATACCATTAGTTAGATTCGCCAACATGGGAGCTGTGGTTGTTGTACTTTCTTCTACCTCTTTGACCAGGATTGCATCTCCTTCAATTGAAAACTGAATTAATTAAAAACCAGACCCTCTAACTTCTCGAATATAGTAGCCGTGGCTAATGAAATCGTTAAAAGTACTAAAAGACTAGAATAAGAGATGATCATAAATTTATGTTTTCGAGGACAAAATGCTTGTTGCTATTATTATTATTATTATTATTATTATTGTTGTTGTTGTTGTTGTTGTTGTTGTTGTTGTTGTTGTTGTCATTATTAGTAGTATTGTTGTTGTTGTTGTTGTTGTTGTAGGGTTTAACATCATTTTTCAGCAAAAATGAGGCTATACATGGCGGCCAGTATAACTGGTGGAGGAAGAACTCTGGAAAACCCCGGGAAGAACCACCGACCCACGAGAAGCTACTGGCAAGCTTTCTCACATACCCACGTTAGCCGAACCTGAGACTCGAACCCACGCAGACATAGGTGAGATAGTAGTGATCCGGAACGATGAGCTCTTTAGACCACTCGGCCACCCCGGGCCCCTATTAGTAGTATTATTATTGGTGGTGGTGGTGGTGGTGATGCTATTGTTGTTGTTGTTGTTGTTAAAGATTGGTTTCCTACCTATTACTGCAAAGATATATATGAAATGAAAGATTGGGAAAGTGTAATAACACAGCCTAGTCTTCAGTGGCACTACCCCTTTTTTAATTCAATGCCAAAGAAATTATTTATTGCATCCTTTAGCCTCTCCAAAATGGAGCCAATTGATACTACCATCCACTGTTTGCTCCATCAACGATGCTATAATTTGATTGGCTCTCTGCTAGATGGAAGAGCCTAAATAAAATATTTTAAGCTGTAAACCATCAGTCAGGGAAATTTAGGAAATAAAGCTCGAAGAAGATGAGCCCAGTTGTAATTTTAGAGCGAGAATAGTACTGGATGAATAAAAAGAAAGACTGACCTTTATCCATGTGCTATGTAAGTGGGATTTCTGAGCGATACATCTATGAAGTAGACCCAAACACTTTGTATGCTAGATTTGCCCTACCACCACCTACCCACCCCAAGGACATGTATATGAACCGACATCTCCCCCGTTAACGATAATCAGAGTAAATACATCGCAGTCAGTACATATGTGTCGGTCTGGAAAGTACCCAATACGATTCTCACTTGGAAAAAAAATGTAAAACATAATTTATCTGCACACCATTAGCTGCATTCGCTAACTTGGGAGTTGTAGTTGTGGTGATCTCTCCTCCCTCTTTGACAAGAAGAGAATCTCCTGCAAAGACAAAACGGAATCAGATCAATAGCAGACTCTCCAGTTTCTTGAATACATAAGTCGTAACTAGAAAAGGCCGTTACATGTACAAAAAGAACAGAATAGGAAATATTATAACATAATAGGGTCTTAAAAGACGGTCTCTGTGTCGAAAGAAGAAAAAAAAAAACACTTGCGAAATGAAATACATTTGAAATTCGTTAAATTTAACATTTTCACTTCCATCGCTTGATCAGTCTCATTAATAATTCAAGAAATTACATATGGCAGATTTTGCAGGGAGAGTCAATTAGAAGAACCTCAAAAACAAAACAGGATAAGAACACAGTCTGTGATGAATAATGGATTTATATATCTACCCATTTTATGCAAACGATATATATTTTCTCTCAACTGGATGTCCACTAGGGAATCATTAACGCCCACATTACCTTCAGTGACATGTCCGACGTCTTTATCTCCTTGTTCTTGTTCAGTGGGAGCCACCTTCTTTCCAATGTGACTCTTTTTATTCCTTTTCCAGAAAGGAATCTTTATGTTTATGCCTTTTGTATCGTTACTGACAGGTTTGTTCACTGCGTTATTAGTTTTGCTTGGGTCTGAAAATGAACAGATATTGGATTTTATATACCTCTGCCTAATGTACCAAGCATATTGTCCAAAATTATGTTTTGAAATTTTCAAACAATAAATACTGCATTTAGCAACTTCGTTATATTTCCATTGGATACACAGTTATCATGATATTTATAATTGTAACAAACAATTATTTCTTATCTTACCTTTGTATTTAGCTCCCCAGCATTCTTTGCCATATTTCTCTTCTTGATGCTGATTAACGGGGGCTATTTTCTTTCCATTCTGATTTTCTCCTCTCTTTTTCCGGGAAAAGATACCGTTCCTGACACTCTTTTTCGCAACTAATGGTCTACTGCCACGTGTCTCATGTGTGCAGACATCTGAAAGTAAATGGACGCTAGTATGAAAAAAAATGAAACAAATAGTCCACAACACAGTATGAACCGACTATATGATTCCAGTAAAGATTATTAGTTTGAATCTATGTTATCGCATTAAAGTATTATAGTTGTGTATATTTACTACATGATACGAAAAACTTTCCTATAAATTTAACATTCCTCGCCATCATACGATACAATATAACCACGGCATATAAACGTGCCCTAATATTATTTGATAACAATTCTTACTTATTGTACCTGGATTATCTGTATCTTCCTTCTTTTCGGGTTCATTTGAAACAACGGCTTTTTCGTCTGTTGGGATACTCAAATTTTGTAAATCCTGATTCTTCTCTTTTGGGAGTAAAGTGTCATGAATGTGATTCTTTGCTGCGCCGTTCTCTTCATTTACTCCTAAAGAAACAAAATGACATTGCTTTCTAGTATTGAAAGATGAGCAAGTTGTACTATCTTTCCACTCGGGAAAGCAATGTAACTACTTTAGGATAAATAGTTCACGGCACTGAATTTATTATGCGTTTTATCTCCCTTTAACTGATGTTGTCATTGAAATTTTGTCGTTCCTTAAAGTAAACTAAAGTGATGCTTGGAGTGAAAAAAAAAATTAGTACCTTTAGAAAGAAAGAGACGAACAGCAAATGTAAGGTTTATTCTGGACACGATCAAATTTTGTGCAAATAGTGTTTCATACTTCAAATGCTTTGTATCATAAATCGTAGTGCATTTACTATGATGTCAGCTACTACAACAACAGTGTTAGATCTACAAGTTTCAGTTGACACCACACCTTACAAATGTGCCTAGCATCAGTGTAAACTCCTGCTATGCTACTCTGTGTGTGTGTGTGTGTGTGTGTGTGTGTGTGTGTGTGTGTGTGTGTGTGTGTGACAGAGAGAAAAGAAGAATTTTCAAATTATATACGATCATCAAGCATGGAGTCACACACACACACACACACACACACACACACACACACGCGCCCTTTTAAATATCCACATTCAAACACATTACACGGTATAATCATGCTATTCAACATGGATTTGTTCAAACTGGGAAATAAATGGTTCCCATTGATCCCAAATCTCTGTAAAACTGTCTTCCTTCTCAGATTTGACTGTAATATATGTTCCAAATGATAACGGTGTTTAAGAAATATTTAATCCATCGTACCTAAATGTATCCCTAAATGTATCCCTAAATGTATCCCTTTGCATTTTACATACACAGATATAGCACATATTACAAAGGAAAATAAAATGAAATATCTTTTGGGGCCAACAAATAATATTTAAATTTAATAATTTACATCCTTTGTTTCTATGGTTGGTTTTACATTTGATTTTAAATGTACTTTGTAAAAGGTATTGTACACGTTATTGGTATCAATAATAATTTATAATTGTAGAGGGATAACTGATCTAAAAGAAAATAAATGCATAACAGAATCAAATGATTTTTTTTATAAAAAAAAAAAAAAACAAGTAACATGCTTAATATCACACATGGTCCTTGTATTTACTCCAATATATTTTCCTTTTAAAAAGTCAATTTGATCGTGAGACATCAAATCTTTCAATACTGACTTAATTCGTTTGGCAGTGCATCCTGATGCTGATTTGTATACAACATTAAAATACTCTGGACTCCATTATTATATGTAATATCCTTCTTAAGTTTGTTTTAAAAGCTAGAATGCCTTGCCTACCGATGAAAAATATTCAGTTTCATATGCAAAGATTTCTCATGCAACTCAAAGACAACTTGTCCACTTTATTTACGGGACAAGTTTTCAATAATGTAGTGCATATGGGAGATATTTTGGTGTATGACATTTATTTAACACGGATATGTGCATCTTTAAACCTTGCATGAGGATGTCAGTTAGAAAGAAAACCAATCTTAAATTTTATTCTTGAACAAATACCATAGAACTTTGATATTATATTGTTGTACCATGTCCTTACACATGAATTGACATCGATTAAAACAACCATACGTACTGAAGGCTACACGGATGTTTTAGATTTATACAACAGGTTCAAATTATGAAATACAGATAGACAAACTTAATTCTTAAAATTTGACAAGTAATAATTCAGAAAAATATAAAGACACATTTTATCATAATCAACTTGAGAAATTAATGAAGTACAACAAAAAGTTATGACTCTTGTCTTTAATTTTAGACAACGTTTAAATTCAGCCTTCAGTTACTGTTAATTTACCAAAACTAGAAACATCACAACTGACAAAAGTTTAGATTATTTGTCAAGAAAGAATGAGATCTTAAAATGCCAAGATAGTCAAGGATTTGTTTTGTTTGTGAAAAGATAGAAGATAACAGAAACGCGTTTATTTTGTTTAGTGCAAAACGTTCAGGATCAATATCTAAAAGATCTCCGTAGTTCATTTATAATAGACTTCTACTACAACCATTTAAATCTATTTGAAAATCTCGTCTTGAAAAAATATGTACTTCCACGAACAAACACAGAACAAAATAAGTATGGACTTTTCTGTCGCAATCGGTATAACAAGCTTGACCGAAATGCTCTGAATACGAAATAACAGAATAATAATAATAATAATAATAATAATAACAATAACAATAATGATAATAATAATATTTGTTAATGTTTATCTATATGTGAACGACAGCTGTTTTGTAGTGGTATGTTTCAAAATAATGAATTTTCATATATTCCTGAATTTATTACACGGAAGTTAACCTTTTTCGACATCATGGAACGTAGACTGTGCCTGGATTACATGGATTGTATGCAGACTGAGCTTCTGTTTACTCTCAGCCTCGTCCTGGTCTTTCTGACACGATTCTATTTCTGATAAATTTTGGCCACCCTTATTAGCTCCTGCTTTATGAGCAGGACTGTTCAATGATACAAGGACTGCGCCATGTTTCTCATGGATCGGATAGTCATGAGTTGCTTGGAGTGAAAATTTTCGAATGGGGCATCGTCTTTGTTTTGTATTGGTCTTAAACTTCCGGAATTTCCCGAGTTTCAACATGTTCTCTGTATTTACCACTGTTATTTGGTATGTTCTGCCTGTAAAGAAAATGGTTTACGAATTATGATAACAAACAGAGGATATTTGCTTGAATTGAGTGGATAACTTCATCGAGTGGGTGAAAAACTCCGAATTTTCAGGAATGACGAAACCACGAGTGAAAATAAAAGTTTCTTATCCACGAGTTGAAGTATATCGTTATTCGCTTGGAAAAAGCAAATTTTCTATTTTATTTTATGCTAAAACGTGCTGAAACAAACACATTTTCTATTTTCTTCTGAAGGATCATAATCTTATCGAGCTTATCGACGTCAATTGAAAAATTGTTCTTCAGTGAAAACATTCAAACTTATTTCTCTTCGAAAATCCACTTATTTACGGATTGGCATAAACTATAGAACTTGAATGGACATTATGAAAAACAAACGAAGGGTACAAAATTATTGCGAACGGTGTTAGCATTTATTCTTTTTTTCACTTATGCGAAGAAAATTAACATATGTGATAAAGTCTAACATTAAATCACTTACGTGAAAACAAATTTCACAAAGGTAAAACAGTGTCTCAAACACGTGAACTAAATTATATATTTTACATAAGTAAATAAGTATTTCGAACATGTGAAAATCATTTTAATGTAAATCCAAAATTCCTTTTTTACATCTGTGAAAAAGTATTACACGTATATGAATTTTTTTTTTTTTTTTTTTAATTTTAAACAAATGTGGATACGATATTTTTACATGTGTGGAAAATGATTTCGCACATGTAAAAATATTTGTTTTTCGTATGTGTCAAATAGTGACATGTTTCACACATGTAAAAATATCATTTTATAACAGCTTGACAGAGAACATTGTATAAGAAATATAAATGACAAAACACTTTTCAGTCTCTATATGTCACACATTATTACTTCACTGCAAACCATCTCCACACAGTCAATTTCGGACTTATAAATTTATTACCCAAGCATTTACCCTGCCGATCTGGAATATTTTTGGTAGCTTATGACTTCCGCCTATTTCCAAAGCAATAGCTCTGCGTGGTGCATTGATACTACGTACTACACTGATATTACATATTACACTGATATAACATATTACACTTGACATTGTTGATGGATTACATTCTAACAGCTTATTTATCGTTCTCTTTCCACGAAGACCATCACTGCATGTCCGCATTACTCCACTACCTCCGAGATTCTCGGCAATTATTAGTTTAAAACCTGTGATCAAAGTATTATAATATTGTCTGAGATAAAAGTACTGTCTAAAATTTTTCATATAGATATATTTAAAGAGTTTTATAGTTTTGCTCCGGATTTGAAAAGTGCGAATGATGGACAAGTGAATAAAAAATAAGGCTGATCTACATCAATACATCAGTTGTCTAATGCATGTGCTCACTTTCATCAGACAAATCTACGCCATATTCTAATGTATGTAGTGAATTTCATAAGACACAACTACACATGTTTAATGGGTGTGCTGACTTTCATAAGACATCTATTCCAAAACCTAATGTGTGTACTAACTTTCATAAGAAACAACTACACCATAGTCTAACGTGTGTGCTGACTTTCATAAGACACATCTACACCACAGTCTAACGTGTGTACAAACTTCTATAAGACACATCTACACCATAGTCCAAAGTGTGTACTGACTTTCATGAAACACATCTACACCATAGTCCAATGTGTGTGCTGACTTTAATGCAACACATCTACACATGTCTAATGCATGTGATGACTTTCATAAGACACATCTACATCATAGTCTAACGTATGTACTAACTTGCATAAGACACATCTACAATATAGTTTAATGTGTGTGCTGACTTTCAATAAGACACATCCACACCATAGCCTAAAGTGTCTACTAACTTTAATAAGACACATCTACACCATACTCTAACGTGTGTGCTGACTTTAATGAGACACATCTACACCATAGTCGAATGTGTGTGATGACTTTCATAAGACACATCTACACCATAGTCTAACGTGTGTGCTGACTTTAATGAGATACATCTACACCATAGTCGAATGTGTGTGATGACTTTCATAAGACACATCTACACCATAGCATAACGTGTGTGCTGACTTTCACAAGACACATCTACATCATAGCCTAACGTGTGTCCTGACTTTCTTAAGACATATCTACACCATAGTCCAATGTGTGTGCTGACTTTCATAAGACACAACTATACTATAGTCTATTGTGTGTACTCACCATCATAAGACAAATGAACAACAATAGTCTAATGTGTGTACTGACTTTCATAAAGCATATCATTTAAAAGGCACATCGACATCAGTCGAAAGAAATCACCACCAAGGGACTTTCACGTGATGTACATGTGAAAAACCCTGGTGCCACCATTAACAGTCTCAAAAGAGAACTTGAACAAACTTGATCTCAAAAAATACCCCACAGTTATTGTCCAAGTAGGAGGATATGTGATTGAGATCAATACCCTTATCAAGCAGTTACTAGTCCAGGTAGATAAGGTAGTTGTAACTGGCCTTCTTTGAAAACGGGACATGGATATGACGAAGTAGGACATATTAGCAGATCGTTCAACCTACCATACGTATTAAACCACGACACCTTGTTGCTAGCGTCGGGTCAGACACCATTTACATTCTTTCATTCTGGCTTGATTCATCTGGGAGACCCGGCCTCAGGAAACCTTTAGAAAAAAGTATGCACCATGTAACACTTGTACTAAAACCACAATCTAACAACGTGAGTAACCACTACCCAATTACGCAGTACCAACGGAGGCAACAGAAAAACCAAAGGCGGGAAAGCAACCAAAAATGCACATAATACAACGCATGGTTAGCGATGCAGACTCGATCGCATACACGGCTCTAGAAAAAGGGGCATATTGACAAAACAACAGTACATATATACCACGCGATATACCTACTTGGAATTATAAACAGTAGGTACATCAATGTGAGTACAATGATAATAAATGTACCTCAGTAAAAATAGGCATGATGTTCTTGGTGATATTTGTTATGATTGTCTTACTGTGCAAAGTACTAATTTTTGTTGTACATGCTGATGTTGTAATGTCTCTTCCTCTTGCTCGCAAAAGAAAATAAATCTGTCCTCGATTTTACACCGCTTTGAGCAAATATACAATGCATTCCCTTTAGCTTGAAAAAAAGGTATGCAACTTATCAAGCTCAGTAAAAGACACATCAACTTCAATGTAAGACACATCTTACCGAAAATCGTTTAACTAAGACTTACGATACAAAATGAATGGAACCTTGCAGTAATTGGACCGTGGTCATCAAAAGAATAACTCTCTAAAACTTACTGTCGAAATTTCTAGCTCCCCAGTCGTTTGAACTTTATTTCTTGGGATATACTACCACTGACAGACTACAGCTGTATCCCATAGGGAAACTTATCCAGTTAAAATTTATCCATACCTGACATAACTTCTGATATTCTTAATTGTGTAAACCTGTGTAGAGTATATATGATGTACCTGTGTAGAGTATATTATGTACCTGTTGACCACTATAGTTACATACATTAAGCCATTTTACATCCATGTGACTGTGTGTGCTTGCAAGCATACCTGAATGTGTGTAAGTGACTTTTTATAATATAACCTGTTACAAAATTGAGGACCACGTGGAAGGTGGCAGGTGGATATTTGGTGCCCAAATGTGTTACGATGATGATGACAGTTTTATTATTATCATTATTATTTGTGTACTGACTTTCATAGAGATATCTGAAATGATTTTGGAGTTTTGTCACCAAAACGAAAAGTGGATATTAAATTCCTGAATGATCAGAAAAGGGTCAAAAACATTTGAATTCCTGGATGCTTAGGAATGGGTCAAAAACATTCAAATATTGATGTTGCCGTCATATTAATGCTTAACAGTTCCCTCCAATTTATTGTATAAATATTGATTATCATTAAGACAAGAGACATGGGTGTGTGTGGTAGTTTTAGTTTAAAGGATTTTAAGCGGTCAGATATGGTAACGTTAGAAACAAATTTTACATAGTTCACAAATCTGATACTGAGAAAGATTCTGACCCATAGGACTTGGAGTCTGTATTTGTCATCACTGTAAAGCAAGAACCCTGACTATGTCTCCATTCGGTAGTTTTGATAAACTATCGCCCTGGTCTACAACTATCAATCTGTTCTGTGTAAAGGGCAGTCGTCTTCAGCCCTAGCTTGGGTGAACATTAAAAATTGGCTTGGAATCTACTTTGTGTTGGATGTTGTGGTTTGTAACTTTTGTACCCCGTAACAATTGAATTGAAGAACTGTTCCTAGTAAAGGGCACAACCGGACCACTTGTGTAACAATTGATATAAAGTTCGTTACTTATTCCTTATTCCCAATTCAATAAGGAATAATTGACCAGTTACCAATTCAGTTAAGTTACTTATTCCCGATTCGAGGCGCCCCGAGTGGCGGAGTAGTCTAAAGCGCTCACCGTTACGGATCACTGCCATCTCACCTCTGTCTGCGTGGGTTCTAGTCTCGGATTCGGCTCATGTGGTTATGTGAGATAGCTTGCGAGTAGCTTCTCGTGTGTCGGTGGTTCTTTCCGGGGTTTTCCCGGGTTCTTCCTCCACCATTTATACTGGCTCCCATGTATAGCCTATCTTGTGCTGAAAAATGGCGTTAAATCCTACAAAAACAACAACTTATTCCCGATTTGACCATTTTCACATCCATTTGGATACTTATTCCTTATTCACATCCATTTGGATACTTATTCCTTATTCACATCCAGTAAGCTACTTATTCCTTATTCCTGATTCAATAAGTAATTGGTTACCACTTACTTATTGCCGATTAAAAGGAGCCCTACATCAAATCTGAATACTCTTCAGGGCATTCTTACTCGTAAATACTCCAAAAAATTATTATGTATTATTTTTTTTTTTTTTCTATTTCACATTTTCTTGAGTCATTATTTTAGCTTATGGAAGCCGAATACTTCACGCCATCCACCACAAGACACGGCCCAAACACCTAAGTAATCCCATATCAAATTATTAAACATGTATATCTAACAATATCCTGAATCCTTCCTACATTCCTACATATAATCGGCTATCTAACTGTAATTATAAAGCTGGTGCCAACAGAACGTTCGTATTTCTCCAGTTGGGTTAAAATAATAGCAATGAATGCTCTAAAGAGTGTTGAAAGTTGATGTAGGATTTCTTTTAATCGGCAAAAAGTAAGTAGTAACCAATTACTTATTGAATAAGGAATAAGTAAGAATAAGTAGCCAACTTGATGTGAAAATGGTTGAATCGAGAATGATTAATGAAGTCATCAACTTGATTTCATTAGTGTAACATATATAGTCATGGGCGCC